>BMAV01026958.1:56222-71208 GCA_019973955.1 Trichonephila inaurata madagascariensis
AAAAAAAAAAAATTGCATTTTTTGTTGTTCTTGTTGTTAACTTTAAAAATAACCCATAAAAATTTCTCAAAAACAAGTTTAAGAAAATATAACTGCATTAAAGCAAAAAGTACACTGCTGGCCACCGTAAATGCAACACCCTGAAGGAAGCATGCAAATAACTTAAAATTTACAACATGCATTATCGGAGGTGAGATATGCAAATGATTAGAATTTCAGCACAGACACACATCACGCGCGCCTGTGGGGCCACCTCAAAGCGCTATTTAAGGCTTGGAGATTTCGACAATTTCAAGTTCGGCAATTATGTTTTTCTTGTGGTTTTTTAAAAAACTATCAGTTATTTCTCGTAGAAAACAGCGATCATCTTTTGAACAAGTATCCAACAGAGGAAGGAAGGATATTTGCCTACCGAGATTAAGGATTATCTTTCAGAGAAATCGGTAGTCGTGTTGGACGAAACCAATTACCTGTATTGCGGATATGTGACCGTTTGATGCAGGAGGGTACGACGGACCGACCTGGTCGATCGCATCCACCTCAGTGCATCACTTCAAGTGAGGACAGGCAAATTGTGCGCATGGCAGTGACGGATCTCTCAGTCACATCACGAACCACAGCACAGCACATTGAGTCTGTAACGCACCATTCAGTGTCTGCGCGTACCATTCGACGCCGTTTACAGCAGAGTGGTCTTCCGGAAGACATCTATTGCTTGGTCTACCCTTGACGTAGAATCACAGACGTCTCCGCCGCCAATGGTGTGATGAAAGAAGAATGTGGGCGGCAGAATTTAATGAAGTTTTCTCTACTGACGAGTCACGCATCTGTCTGCAACACTACGATGGTCGGATTCAAGTCTGGAGACACAGTGGAGAGAGGATGCTGAACAGCTGCGGTATGCACCACCACATTGGTCCTACACCGGGTATTATGGTATGGGGGGTATTGGATATCACTTTCGCACTCCTCTAGTACGCATTGCCAGTACTTTAAACAATCAAAGCTACACCTCCGAAGTGTTGGAGCCAGTTGTCCTTCCTTACATTCAGGGCTTGGCCACAACCATATTTCAACAGGATAATGTGCGAACACACGTGGCACGCATTGCCCAAAGGTTCTTCGTCAATCATCAGATTGAATTGCTTTCCTGGTCGACTCGCTCTCCGGATCTTTCACCGATAGAAAAGAAGTGGTCCATAGTTGTTCAACGATTGACCTAGATTACACCCCCAGCTGTCACACCAGATCAACTTTGGCAACGTGGGGAAGCTGCTTGGTCTGCTATACCCCAAGAACACATCCAAAGTCTCTTTGAATCAATGCCGAGGCGTGTGGCAGCAGGGATCTCCAACAATGGCGACTACTCTGGCTACGGATTCTGGCAGGAACCACACTTCACAGAAGTCTATAAAATTAATCATTTGATACTTGGTCAACATATTATCTAAAAATATAAATTTTGTTGTCGTATCACTTGTCTTTTTTGGTGTTGCATTTACGGTGGCCAGCAGTGTATAACGATTATAAAACTTTCCGGAAACTGCTAATTTAATATCGATACTTTTATATATTATAGCAAAATAAGAACAAAAATAAGATAAAATACTCTATTAATTTAAGATAACTAAAATATAATAAAATAACATTATAAAAACATAAATGAAAGACTGGAAAACTGCAAAAGTAATGCCGATTTATAAGTGTAGAAAGGACTCCACCCTTGCTGAAAATTATGGGTCTGTTTGTCTTCTGCCAATACTTAGCGAACTGGTAAAGAACATAACTGGAAAAAGATTTAAATCTCACATTGTGCTGATTCGGAAGTAGCATGTCTTTAGACAACAAATGGTGAAATTCAATTTTTTTTTTTTTTGAAACTGGAATAAAATACAAGTAATACACACAACAATTTTCCTTTATATTCAAAAAGTAACGGGTGGTTATAATTAAATTTTTATACTATTTAGAGGCCTGTAAAGCCCGTTCTGCTCATCGGATTTTGAGGAAACTTGGAATATGTGCTATATGGACCATGGGGAAAAAATTCTGCAATAAAAAAAATAAATAAAATTTTGACCACTAGGTGGAAATGTGGTGCCCAAAGAAGGACAAAAAATATGTTAGAATCGTTAAAATTTATTGAACTACAGAATGTGCTCAATATGTGCTTCATTGACTCCAATAATGTGTTGAAAGCACATTGCAGCATTTTCAATGGTAGCTCAAAGCAACTCACGAGGAATTTCAGTCACATGGCGTATAATGCTAGCTTTTAAATCACGTAAAGTCCTAATTCCTCCTCTACAAACACGGTCTCTTAGAAATTCCCACAACCAGAAATTACAGAGATTTAAGTCCTGTGACAAGAAGGCCATGCATCCGGAAAATATGTGGAGAATCACTATTATCGCCAAAGTTAGCACTAAGCAGCGCTTTGACTTGGCGCTCAATGTAAGGAGTTGCTTCATCTTGCATAAAGATAGGGGTTTGCAAACATTGTCGTTCCATTAAAGCAGGAATGATTAACGATGACAAACGTGCCCTGAATGATTCTCTGGCTATGACTGCAAGTTTATATAGAGATTTTATGTATTTGCATAAGGAATATTCAATAAAAGCCACCTGGTAGTCAAAATTTGTACTATTTTTTTTTTTTTTTTTGCACATATCTTTTTTCCATGATTCATATAGCATATATTCCATCAAATTCCGATTAAAGGAGCAGGTTCTACAGGCCTCTGAATAGTGTAACTTTAATTTTAACCACCCGGTATTTGACTGCGTAAAGCATACACGACTAATAAAAAATATCTCACCCCTCCCCCGCCACAAAATTTCCCTGATTAATTCTTAACTGTGTAAAATAACTTTTTCTGTCAAGATGTATAAAGCCGTTTCAAGAAATCGAATTATCCAAGTAGAACTACCTTAGGATTTCTTTCCTCGAACCTATGTTTACTACTTAGGTCAACTAATATTCAAACCATAGGCAAAGCAGAACTTGACACGTCTGCTGATGACACAGCGATACTTTGTCATCACAAAGAACCTGCTTTCATCCGACATATGCTAACACATTTTCTAGCTCTCCTGTTTAATAGATTGATTCAATGGAAGAATTCCGTAAAATTCTTTTTTGCAATAATTACGAAATTCCATTATATAGGGTGAACCACAAATCTTGTACTGATTATAAACATTTAATGTACTCAAACTATTTTAACAACAAATATGTTTTGTTTATGTATTGTAAGTATTATTATGATTATTTTTATAAGATCATTTACGTCAATAAATTTCAACGTCAATAAATTCAAATAGTTCGGAGAATGTCTACACCAGGGGCACTCCAGCATTGCCACATAAACACATTTCAAGCAAGCTACACACACATGAATAACGAGAACCGCAACATGAGGGTAATGGGGAAAATAACGTACTATGAGACCAAAACAACACTGGACAAAGCAAAATTGATTCTAATATTTAAACTCATTTTTGGCTTTTATTTTAATACTATGCATTAACCTTTCTATCAAAAACACACTCAAAAATATTTACTTTTATGCCTTTTTTACTGAGTTTCGGGATAGTTAATTTTTTTTTTCCATCCATGACTTACATTCTACTGTAAAAAAAAGATATCAAAGCTGATAGATTTCATTGCTTAGAGATAGAATTTCCCGCCAAATTCTTAGTACATTGTTCTCCAATAATTGAATGCAATGGGCCATTACCGGGCCACTCATAAAAAGCCGGTGGGCCACCTGCGGTCCGCGGGCCTCAGGTTGAGTATCACTGGTCTAAACGGTATTTCCAGTTCCATCAAGTGTTACGCTCAACAGTTGCTTCATTCACACTCTGCGTTCCATTTCTAAAAAGATCCTAAATACTGCCTATTTCTTTAGTTATTTTGTATCATGTTTGAATTGATTTTGTACCAGTGGGTTTGCTTCCACAATAACGTCGAAATATACACTGAACATTAATGGACGATTTCGTTTGGTGTTACAAAGGTTTCCATTCCTTTTGAAGGAGCATTCACGCCATTTACTGCATGAAAACACTACTAAGACTGACCTACTCAATGATATAAAGTTACATTAATATATTAAATAGTTATTTTGTAAATGAATTTTTATAATTAGGGCAGTGCTTCTCAAACTTTCAATATTTGCGACCCAATATTCAATCATCATTTTCATCGCACACCCTCCATACAATAGCAAAGTATTTTATTCAATATTAGTACTATACCTTGACGCTAGAGCTACAATATGACATTAAGGGCCACTGGCGTTTATAAAACGTCTCGCTCAGCCAAAGCGTTAATTGCCCCGGACTTATATATACGTCTTTCCAAAGAACGATCTTTTCTGTGCACTGCTATCCATAAAATTATTCCAAAGGCTTAGGAATGCAATAAAAAAGTGTTTGTGAAGTATTCGCTTATTTATTTTTTCTCTCCTCCACACTCGCCAATACATCAGATACGCGTGCCTAAATAAACGGTGGCACTGGGGAGCGAATCACGTAACTTTTAATAGGCAGTTAAGAGATTTATTACAAACTGTACAAATTATCAAGATAAGTGTTAATTTTTGTAAAAAAATTCATATATGATAAGCCCACGGGGCCACTGGTAAATATTAAAATTGTTCTTATTTTAGTATTGTTAGATTAATTATTAAATACGCGTCGTACAGTACTGATGCATTTATAAGTGTATTATATCAGTGTAAATGTTGTTTTTTTTTTTATTAAGTCAGTATGTATATTGTTTGTTTTCTTTCAGTAAATTAATGTATTTTTTTAAATATTTGTTTGTTTTTGACTTTTCAATATGCTCGCACCCCCTCGTACAGTTATCACGCCTCCCTAGGGAGACGTGCCTCACAGTTTGAGAAACTCTGAATTAGGGTAAGATTTTTGGAGCAATCTATACATTAGATAGCATATAATCGATTGATCTCCAAATACAAAATACCATAAGGCTACATTAGATGAGCTTGTATATTGATGAATTAACTACCACTATAAGATAAATAAAAAAAAATCAGTTATTTTACTAATAATAAAAGGAATCTCAATATAAAATGTAAGGTATATAGAAAGAAGGCATTCAAAAGCAAAATTATAAAATTGTTGTTGAATTTTTATTATTTCAACATGTATACACATATAAAAACCCATAACAGAATAATCAACAAAAATTATAATTCAATAGAATCTCATCTCCCTACTAAGAATTTTAAAAAAACGGTATTATAGCTAAAGAAAGTGTAAATTATATAAAAAGATTCATAACTTAATTAAAAATTTTTTCTACACTTACAGATTTTGTGGAGCAGTTAATTAATTATCTCCTAATTAAGAGGTAAGGACATATTCTGAAGGATTATAAAAGGAAAAGCTATTAAAAGAGAATTTAATTTAAAAATTTAAGAATTTTTTTTAATTAAGAATTTAAAAATTTAAGAAGGAAAGGCAGGAGTCAAGTTTTGAATTAGCTTTAAGAAACTTTTTTTTTCTCTCCTTACCTTTTAGTAATTTAATGACATAATTCGTACAATTTAAAAACAATAAAATAACTATTAATACTCGTTTTACATTTCAAAAATGTAAAAAAAAATTACTAGTTTTTAAAAAATTCTTTCAAATTAGTTAGATGAACACAATTATTATTATTATTTCAATTTACATTACGGAATATTCGTAGGATTTACTATTAAGGATTTCCTTTCAAATACCCCCACATCTTTTTAATGTACTTCAATATTACGTTTTAGTATTGTTGATTCATTTATATAATTTAATCCCACTGAACTTATGCACACATGAAGTATTATATATATATATATATCATTAATTGTTCATCAAAATAAGTAAAAGCATTATTTATAAAGGAAATGGGAGATTTTAAAACTAAAATCTAATTATAAATACTTTAATATTAATTATTTTTTTATCCTGGAAGAACTATATATAACTAGAACCATTTATGTCGGCTCTCGTTGGTTTAGCCACATATACAATTTCTTCGGAGGCAAAACACTGTATTTGTATATTTTCTTGTGTACACTTATAAAGCTTTACTAATACATTTTTTAAAACTATCAAAATGCTAAAAGCACATAATTTCATTAGTTTTTAAAGTAAGTTATTTTTTAAAATAATCTCATCCGAAAACATACTTTGAATGCCATTATTTATACTCTGGTGTGTGTTTCACGTACACTACTACATAACTAAATTTCGGTAAAATATTTTTAGAAGTATAATTGTAGGAAAGTTCTTTACCTTAAAAAATATTTATTAATATTTACACATTTTTAAATTTTCTAATCTAAATTTAAAGTATATCACATGAGAGTGCAAGAGTGAAATAACTATTGTACTTATTGTAGGATGCATGCTTAATACAGGCTTAATACAGGAAAGGAGGTCGATTTGTCAAAGTAAAGGAAAACTTGGTTGAAGAATGAGACAAGTTTAAAAATCTCTCGAGGAGTTCCTTCCTTTCTTGTCTGCTTCATGGATAGCATATGGTATGTCACAACACATAAATGACGACCATTTATTTTATGGTATATAAATATATCCATTTCCAGTAAGTGAACAGCAAGTTGTCTGACATTGTTCGATGAGATATTGCAATGTCAAACAAATGAAATTTTACCTCCTGAAGAGCGTTTTCTTCCAGAAATTAAACATTTTCGAATATAATAGTTTTTTCAAAAAATATTATCTCCCATATTTAATTTCTTATTCAGCTGAAGAGTTCCGCTAAATAGTTTCAATTTACACTCGTTATCATAAATTAAGAGAAAATTACAAAAATGACGAAAGCACAAAAAGTTATTTATAGAATTTAATGAAACATACACATTATACAGCACACAGGATGATATAAAGGGCATAGAAATGTCCCGACAATTATGGTGTTATTGAAATTAGTACATGCATATAATGAACAAATCAGATGTGCCAGTTTGGTATAGGAAAAGTCATTTTAATATGGGATATGATGTCCTCGAGAAGCAATACGCACATACAGTGATTTGTGATACTCTCATTTATACAGTCTATTAATTAAGTAGGAAGTGCAAGCCTTCCAAGGCAGTTAAAAGCAAGAGGCCCTAAGAGGGAGATTGAGAGCAGCTACACATCATTCTAAAGATTCCCAAACATGCTGGATTGAGTTAAAATTCGGTGATCAAGCTGGACATTACGTGCGCAGAATTATAGGTGCCCTTGGCATAAGGGCTCCCATAAGCATGCAGGATGTCATCTCTTTTGGTGTAAGCATTAACATTTCTACGGGAAAAGACTTGGAGGTCTGTGCTTCCACCCAAAGAGATATCACTCCCCAAATACTGGCACTGCCTGATTCATATGCATCTTTTTCACGGATGCGTCATGGATGGATCCCTCACCTTGGATTGATGGGAGCTACTATTGGAGCGATATTATTTGGTTCCGTAAGTCAGGCTCTAAAACCAGAAATTGAGAATATTAATTATTATTTTCGGACTGACTCATCAACAGTGTTAACCTGGATTAAGAGACAAGAACAGTGGTCAGTGTTTGTGAATAATAGAATTGTTGAAACAAGAAAGCTGACTGCCCTTGAAAACTGGTTCCATGTTCTAGGAAATCAAAATCCTGCTGAAATTCTCTCTGAGTGGTGGCTAGGACCTTCTTGGCTACAGAAACCTAAAGAAGATTGGCCTAAGTTATTTGGTAGTGTCAATGAAGAAGTCCAAAAAGAGAAGCAAAAAATTATTGTCTCAACTAGCAATACAGAATTTAAATCCACTTGTAACTCTATTTACAGCAACAATTTCAAAATTTACAAGAATAGTTAGAGTCTTAGTATGGATATTACGCCTTCATCTGAAAGCTAAATATTTAAGGAAACAAGCAGATTTAACACAAGAAGAAATAATAGAAACTCAGAAAGCACTATTGTGTTCAGCACAAAAAGAGTATTGTTATAGGTTAGAAGGAAGGAAATCCTTGAAAAAACTTTCGTTTCTGCTGATAATGATGATGTACTACAATTAAAGTCCAGAATTGTCAACGAAGATGAATTGCCTGAGCTCCTTTGATTCCTCCACCTAAACATTTTATGATCAAACGACTTATTGAGCAAGAACATTTAGATAAAAAGCATGCAGTAACTTCCTTTCTTCTAACAATTTTACGAGAGAGATTTTGGATCATTAAAGGTCGGATAGCTGTTCGTTCCGTTATTAGAGATTGTATCATCTGTATAAGACAAAAAACGAAGAACCTTGAAGTTCCATTTCCACCTTTGCCTCGAGACCGAACCAGACTATCAGATATTTGGACTACCTGACTATTTGGTTGAACCCTTAATAACCAAGTCAAATGAGAAGGTCTGGATTGTCCTGCTGTTTACAGAGCTGTCCACCTAGAGTTAATACTTTCTCTCAGTACAAAGGCTTTTATTCAAGCATTACAAAGATTTATCGCAAGAAGAGGTAGAATATCCATTCTATACTCATACAATGCAAATAATTTTACAAGCTTTAGTACAGCATTGGAGCGACTTGATTGCACAAAAATTCAAAGCGAATTTGAGATTAACCAAATAAGATGGAAGTTCAACCCACCATCTTCTCCATGGTAGGGAGGATTCTGGGAAAGGCTAATTGAAATATTAAAAGATCTACTCAGAAAAAACTTAGGACGTTCAACTCTAACTCTTCACTCTTGTCTGTGAATGTGAATCAGTTATGAACAGTAGATCTTTGACATAACTGTCAGAAAAATCCAAGTTAAATGCTTTAACGTCATCCTCTTTTCTTCAAGATCTCCCAAACAATGATGTGCCCGATCAGGACAAAATAGATAAGACCAATATCAATAACAGATAGAGATACGTTCAGACACTAAGACAAATATTAAAAGAAAGATTTCGAACTGAGTATTTGGGATTTTGGCGGTCATCTATCCCTAAAAGACTTGATCAAATCAAAGTTGGAGATGTCGTCTTAATTGGTACGGAGGATAGAAAGAGACTTAACAGGCCCTTAGCAAGAGTAATCGAACTATTTCCTGGAAGAGATGGAGGTACTTGACTGGTGAAATTAAAAACAGGCAAAGGAACTTTACTCAGACCAATCCAACGACTGTACCCTTTCGAATTGACACCAAACTACGAAACTCAGAAAGTTCCGGAAGAGGTGATTGAATCTCCTGAACTTAATTCTGACTCCAATAAAATTGTTCTTTTGATTCGCTCAGGACGAGAAACAAAACCAGTTGAGAGACTGGTTTTATAAACACTTAAAAAAAACTGAACTTTTTGTATTTGAACTTTAAAATATTAATTTTAGAGTCCAATATTTTGAAATATTTGTAGTTATTTGTTTGTACATTTTTTTTTGTTATCTCAAATTGTATTCATATATTATCTTTATGTTTATTGTTTTTGAGTTTGGGGATCCCAAACTCAAGGTGGGGAGTATGTTGCGCCACTATCAAACTCCATGTGAGGTAAGTTTCTCTCTTCGGGAGTGACAACAGAAGAAAGCGAGAAAAAAGAACTGAAACATTTTTTTTTGAAAATGTAATGGATGAAAAGCGTTTAATATGTTTTTTACTGTGTTGCTTAATTTCAATATATCTTATTGATGTTTTCTTCAGCGTTGTCATCTATGAACAACACTCCCTACATTTATTCTCACAAACAATACTATTAGGAACTATACAAGCCATTTATAACCAAAACCATTAAAACAATTTCTAAGCAAAATGATTCTGTAAATTGAATAGTTTTTCTCCTTTAAAGCAAAAATAGCACAAAAGGATTTAAACACCTGTTACTCATTACTTAACAAAATGAAATTTTATCTCTCAAAAATTAATGTTTTTGTTGATAATATCTTATCACACAAAAAATCTACAATATACAACACAGTGAACAATTTCAAGATACATTCGAAAGCTTATTTTACATAAGATAAACAAAGTTCATTAAAAAGATATATGTATAACATTAAAACACAACAGTATTACACAAAATCCTCTACACAACATGAAGACAAAACTGTTTCCATTAGTTCCGATTCGTTAATGAACTCAGGGAATTATTTAACAATGTCAACAGAAACCCCAACTTCCATTTTCTCTTACTCCAGGAAAGAGCAGATTTCGAGGCCTTCAAAAGCAGCCGACTCTGATCGGTATGGCTAAAAAATGAAAGGTCAATTGCGATACCTGCTATTGTCAGAGTGGGGGAAAAAAGAAACAGGATGAAAATTGTAATGTTATTTCAGGGATTAGTTAGGTGAATAAAAAACAAGAAGATTTTAGTATTGTCCTATAAAATTATTTATTCATATGTCTGTACTCATAAAGTAATATTTTTGTGCGAAATATACAATTATATTTGGGAATTAATTGTATTCTAAGCAGGAAGCAATAGGTCTATGGTAGCTCGAATAGGTTACAGTTCCTTTAGATTCAAAATTTTATTTAAATATCTATAAAAAGAACTCCGTCAAGCATTATTCCGTACTTCCTCGTGCTTCATTTGGATCATTTGACATAATTAAATTGACTTTTGATTTTAAAAAATCAACTAAAGGTTTTGATTTGTCTTTTGAAAAGTCTACTTTAAAATTTCTACTTAAAATCATAACAATTTGTTCAGAAGACCCGATCCGGCTTTGTGAATTTTGGGGTTTTAATCTAATAATATTCAATTCTATCTATGAATTAATTTAAGCAAGGGATAGTAAGGCAGGTAGTAGATTGGGAAGAGAGGAATCTAGGTCAAAACCTTTAAAAAGGGATTTAATCAGAAGATTTATATCACATAATCTCTGGATTATACTAGGTCTTTTGTCATTGAATGGCAGTTTTGTACAAATATATCCGGTGCTGCTGCAAGGAAAGTCTTCTTAATTGCATTCTATTTTCTTGTATTTAAATTATTTAATGTAAGTTTTTCTTAATACCTGTATACTTAATTTTGTTATTCAAAATTTTTAATTGTTTAAATTTTCTTTTTAGAATCAAAGTATATCTAAGTAATGTGATTAATAGAACTATCTGTTCAATGTTATTCCAATTCGCTTGAAAAAATAGATTTTTATTCTTACGATCACTGCAATATTGCTAATGATAGTCATGCTATTTACTTAGTTCTATAAAAATTTGTCCTTTTTCTACATTTTATGTTTAAGTCTAGCGTAAGATTTCTCTTTCTCTCCAAGCCTATTTTTTAAAAATATTACGTTTCATTTTCATGCTTCAACTAAGGTTCGAATTAATTCCGCATTCATTTTAGTAGAAAGAGGTGGCGCGGAGAGTCCCACTTAGATCGAAGCTAGGAACTTTACTTTTACTGTCTATTGTTGGGGGGGGGGGGAACAAAACGCGGGGTTTTGTGGGGGGGGGGGAGAAATGTTTTCCCTTTCCTTTTTAGGGGTGTGTATGTTCGAACGAAGGCGAAAAAAGCCAAATGAGCGTTACATTCCCGAGCGTGACGTTCAGTCAAGTTCACTCTCTGACAAAACGCGCCAATAGAAGTTATCACTTCAAAAGTAGGATAGAATTTGTGATAGTTAAATTAGTGCTCGCGCGTGTCGATTTCCTTGAAAAATGAATTCAATACACAAAATATGTTATACTTTGTTTTAAAAACATATATTGCTTCAATGTTTATATAATAAAGAAATGTACTCATGAAATTAGTTTCCAAAAGCTTTGAAAAAAATAAAAAGTGACATTTTTATTGCAACGTGACAACCAAATAATAAAGTTTTGACAGTAAATGAATACAAATATTCTGGATGTAATTTTGTACCCTTTGGGAAAATTAACTCATTTATATACGAATCTTAAAACTCTAGAGAGCTGAGTCAGATAAACACTTCTAAGCAGAATTTTTTATTTTTGTTATAAAAAGAATATCAACGGTGTAGGTCGTAATTTTCTGGAAAGAGCTTTAATATGTGTCGTAAATGAAAATACACCAGTTTTACAACATGCATTTTTACTCATATTTCATTGCCAAGGAGTATAAAATTCTGTAATATAACAATGATAAGGATTAAAAAAAAAATTTCGTGTCGAAGTTTGAGATTAATGAAAGAGTTGAACGATTTCTTAAAAAGATAATTTGCATTTCTCCCCTACCACAATATGAATGCCTTTTTTTTCTCTTAAAGAACATAGCATGAACTGCAAAATTTCAGATTGAAAAACAAGTTTATTGCTTCTCTCCATCACGAAGTTTGATTCAAACAGAATTTTTAAGGGACAGGAACAATAATTTCCCGCACTTTTCACTTGATCACGATTCGAATAATCCACACATTGCATTTAAAATTCCTTACTAAGCATTTTTAAAATTAAAGGATTTTTTTTTGTTGAGGTTTGAGCCATGGAGAAATTTGTACTATGAGTGTCATTTATATCGTTAAGTCCATAAAAAATATAGAATGTACATTTTGGAAAATTGCAATCTATCTTTCTCGTTAAGGCTCAAACCTCGTTAGCATTCAAACCAAAAATTACTTTTCGATTCACGTTAATACTAATGGGTTGAAAAAAGTGAAAGAAAGAAATTAGAAAAAGTCTGTTTCCTTTTTCTAATTGACCGTAAAAATTCTAATAAAATACCATCTCAGTTTCACAAATTCACCGTACTGTGTATAATTAAGGAGACACAGTACAATTCAATTGACAAAAATCGACTTCACAAAATCTGAAAGCTCTACACTTAAAAAATGCAGAATTATGATAGCTTTTACATTCGTTTTTATTCACATCCCTATGGCAAATCAAAACTTTAAACTGACTTATCTCAGAAAGATAAAATAAGTAGTTTGTCTTCATTTAAAATGCTTAGGCTTTTTGTGCCTAATGCTTTGAATTTTATTTGACCTATTGCTAATAGTACATGTAACAAAAATTGAAAAGTTGGTATGCATTTTTGAATCAAAGCAATACTTATTTTTTAAAACATAATTGAACACATAACTTATAAATTTTTAAAGAAATTTTCAATAAGCATTCATAAAAGAAATTGTACGAATTGTAATCCAGTTATCGGAAAACCCATGCCAACGTTCATTATACATAGTTTGAAGAACTTGTAAATCACATTTCATGCTTGTACGTCAATTTTTGTGGGAGGAGTAGCATTTTAAAATCGCTTGACAAATTTTAAGTTTTTTCCCTTAAAAAATTAAATGGCCAGCTTTTTATGAAATTTTGAGCAAAAAATCTGCTATACGTAATATACTTACATAGGAGGCAACCAAAAAAGTTTTGAAAATCCATAAATTAAAAATTTTTGAGTAAATCGTACCATGTCCTTTTAAACTCAAAACTTTTCACTTTCAAATTCTTATGCCTCTCGGCAAAATTCCATAGAATTTTCATATCTTTGAATAAGGAATTGGTTCTTTTCAGCACAACTACATTCAACATTATTTAACTTTTTTTTCAGGTGCTACAGAAGAGCCTTCATGTAGAGGGGATCGATGCACTTTATATCTGTCCAGGCTCAAACATCAACCTTTTGGTGTGGTATGGAAGTTAGAAGACGAATTGTATCTCAGGTGTCGGCCTCGTCACTTGACCGAGGTTCTAACTTACGAGGTTGGTCACCATTAGCTTTATAGTGCAGCATTAATAGAACTCTTAACGTTTTTTCCAATTGTAGGACTTTTTATTTCTGCAAATGAATTGCATAGACTTGCAACGTTCACCATCCTGACCAATAATTTTTGGGCACCTTTTTCCAATTTTGATTAAGTTTTTAAAAATTAAATTTCAAAATAACTTTCCGATTTCAAAAGTTCGTTATTAAATTTTAAAAACTGAAATTTAACTAATTCGGGAATTAAACTATCACTGGATATGAGAACAGTTATTAAGGCCATCTAAATTGTAAAGAATGGAGACTGAATCCCAACAGGGCAAAGGGCTCCGGCAAATATTTCGAACGCTATTCAGTATTTGCCATACGTCTACGAATTTAACTACAGTTTACGAGTTTATGTGTATGTTACTAATAGTTTCTTCATTGTGTATGCATATTTTAAGCATTACAAACTAACATCCATAATGAATTTATATTGAAATTAAAAGCCTTAATGCGAACACACACACGCAGAGCTCAATACAGATTTCCATGAATATACTCTGGAGCACTGTAATTTACATGTCATTTAAATCCTTTACACAGTAACACCTTTTGAGAGTAAAATCATTTAAATTTATTCGTATAAAAATTAAGGTTAAAGAATTTAAAACTTTTTATATACAGTTATAAGCATTTCAATGAGTAACTTTGTTGCAATGAATTTTCAGAGCATATAATGTTTTTAAGTTTCAAGTAAAGGATTCCTAATGAAGCAGAGATTTACTGCTACTGTCATAAGGTGACCGCGGTTGCTAATGATTAGGGTCACGAACTCGTGACCGGCGTGTTGCTGCTTTTCACCTTGGTGGCACAAACCCACCTTCGACAGGGGGTGATGCAGCTTAAATCAAATAATGGAATATTTGCACGACAGGCAGACGCCAAGTAAGTAATCGCGTGATTCCGGGGGCAATATCCACGTGTTTATTCATTGCGTTTGTTTTCCTATAGGTATGTTGACGACACATTCTTGTGTCTTAATTTTATTTAATTAAAAATATATTGTAAATATAATATATTTTTTGCATTATTCTAGTATATATATTTGTTAGGAAATATTTTTAACAACTCTTTTATATAATTTTTGTTTTATTCTAATTTATTTATCTAATTAGGTATTCGTCTGCTTCATTAGTATTATCTGGTTAGTGTTAGCTGGGATATTTATTTATAGTTCTTGATACACTTAGATATAGCTCTTAGTTATTTTAGTTATTAATTAATTTTGTAGTTCTATTTATTTCATATTTTTTCACAAGAATGGCTCACAGTATAGGTTCGAAATCGCTTCTT
>BMAV01026958.1:74001-89831 GCA_019973955.1 Trichonephila inaurata madagascariensis
CTTTTTGTTGACGTAAAGTGGTGTTTGGTAAAGAGTGTCTCCCCTCGTCATTTGACACTGGTTAAAAATAGCGATCACCGTGATGCCAGCTGTAGAAATTAGTCAACATGTCAAGAGTCACATGCCAACTTAAGAAGAGAATAAACGTTGATGATCAGCTCTTAACTCTAACAACAAAAATCCCGCTCTACCGTGGGATTGGATTCTCGCACTGACCCGCAATGGCGTGGGATCCAACCACGAACTTGTCGTCTACAATTCGCCCAGAGTTGTTCAAACATTCAACTTGACAGTATTGTGTTGCTCATGTGTGTGTGCTTTTTGTAGTAAAAATAATAATATTTCATACTTTAAAAGATGGATACAATGTCGAAAACAACTGTTAAGAAAAGGTAAACATACAATTTTAATACAGAATGGGAAGAACACTGTTGCTTTACAATGTTGAGTGCAAAATGTGTTTGCTGTATAGCCCTTTAAGACCCGAATTAATTTTATCTTTAAATATTAAATTCTTCTGGTTATTAATACTATATTCCCCCAATGACACTCAGAAAAATAATGAAAAAATTTCCGCTCTGCCCCTGGAACGTAGACGGTACCCGCACGATCGTGCGGGTTGGGCGTTATTTGCGAAATCGGCACCGGTGAAATTTCACATTTTTCGGCTCTAAGTTGATGGAAGAAACACACTTAATTCAACTAAAATTGTTACAAATAAGAGAATTATAACTGTAAAATTAATTATTTTATTGACTCATTCTTTATTTCCTGCGGAAATCTTTAAAACGTGTTTTTGTTTTTGATAAGCATAAATATGCCTTACATTTTTCGCAAACTGTTTTCAAACTGCTTTCGTAGTTATCAAATCTACACTTAACATTTCAAGGCCTCGCAAGTGCAGAATAAAACTACGAAAGCAGAAACTTTTATCCTGGCCAATCCAGGATAAAAAGGATTGACATGTAAAGCCATTTTTGATGTGTTGATGACATTTCAACACATCGAAAATGGCTTTACATGTCAATCCTTTTTATCCTAATTGGCCATGATAAAAGTCATGACGTGTATAGCAGACTTGGATCTTTTTGCGAGTGGAATCGCAACACTGTTATCTTCATCATCAGTTAAAATACTTTTGTTAGTAGGTGGAGACGCTCCTAAAAACACATTTCAACTCCCTCTAACCTAAATTTTAAGCAGTCCATTTTGATTTTTGGAGGAGTTTTATTTGATATTGCATCTTGTTCGCACAGAAACCAAGAATTTGCAACAGCTAAAACAATAAAAAGAATAGGCTCAAGAGACTTTGATTAAAATGGTAAAGAATGATTCAAAATTGTCTTTGCATTTCAAATATTTCCATGTTTTTCTTCATCGCTCTCATCCAAACTTTATTTTCCTTTCAGTAATGATTAATATGTTTTGTTCTCAGCATTGTCATCATCCGAGAGATCACTAAGTTCTGATCTACCTGATTTATACATCAATCACAAAATTTCTTCTTGTGCGAGAATTCTTCTCCTTTTAGACACCTGAAAAAGTTTTCGGTTAAAGGTTAGCACAGTATTCCATGAAGAATAATAAAATGTACCAGGAAATTTTATTATTTAAAAAGAAAATATTTAAACAACACCATATTAACTACCACCGAAAAACCCATATTTTTGGGGGGTGGGGCGGGGAAGACATACGGATGCAGATATCTGTGTAAAGAATAAAAATGCCATACCCTTCATCAAATGTGTGAAAAAGAAAATTATTTGCAAAAAACAGCCAAAGAAAGACAAACGGGAATCGTTCATGGCCACCCCAAGCAAATATGGTTTTAATAATATAACTATACATAACGCTCTTATTTAAGGTTCTATGAACATTATTGAAGCAGAAGAGAAAACTCACATGGCGAGAACTTACCTTTATGGCTGCAGTGGCACGATCGTGCAGGTAATCCCGAGTCCTACAACCAACATTAATAGAGCATAGTTAATATTTTTTCTATTTTACAATTATTTAAACATTAATACAAAAATTTGTATTCAAGCAATCAGAAATATATTGATAATTACTTTTTTACGACAGATAAAAAAAAACGTGTTTTCGTTGTATTTGAAAACAAAGCTAGATTTTCCAGCTGAAAATAAAACCTGGACTACAACTATCGTCTGTTAATAAAAAGTGATACTTTACACTTTCTACAAACACGCTCAATCGTTGGATTTGGGATATTCTTACATACGACTACTCCAGAAGCAAAAACGTATAAGAATGTCTAACCCGCACGATCATGCTCCCAAACAGCGGAAACGTTGGAAGGTACTTCAGAAGTACGTTTGGAAGTTTTGATACAGATTGATTTTCCTTTCAAAAACAAATTGCTTTAGCATATGTATATATAATATTTCTTGTGAGTCGTGTATTGGAAAGCATATAAGGAGCCTAAAGGATAGAGCATAAAGGATTAAAAAAACCGTTTCTGGAAATCAGAGATTCATTTAAGAAGGAAAAATAAAATTATTTCTACAATTATAGACGTACCCCTTTCATACAGAAGTTATACTCACCACATATAAACGATGAATTCTGATCTAGCTGATCAGCTAACCAAAGAAGCTGCTAACTGTTGTTGCCTTTCCTTGCAGTTTGATGCATCTACGGACATGGTTATATTTTTCAACTTTGAATTTTTATAAGAATGGTTTTAAGAATATGAGTGTAAAAGGAGGATTATTAACATTATTACCTATAAAGAAGCAACCATTATTACCTATTAAGATGTTTACTGCCCCTTCAAAAAAATACATTGAGAAGAAAACAATTCCAATTTATTAAGTTGTATTGATGACAACTGATGGCTATCCATCAAAGACAGGGACAGAGAATGGATTTTTGGCATTATGCATCACTGATGATGTTTTATCGCATTTCCTTTCTTATAATTACATTATTCACTAACAAGTCTTCTGTTGAAAAATTCTAAATGTGCGTCATGTCATGGGAATCTGCATAAAAACTGTGAATTCAATACTCAAGGAAGACTAGAAGACACAAAAAACTAGAAGAAAAAGAATATGATTGGGGGGGGGGAGGATTGTTTTATATATCCGGTGTTCGTTAATTAAGTCGGGAAATATTTTTACAAAGATTCAGGGAACTTCTACACGAGGTAAGAGAGTTTTTGGAATCAAAAGATAAAGCCTACGTTGAACTCAATGATGACGTTTGGATGAAATATTTAGCTTAGTTGTTGCTTTAAAAATCCTCTTAATTAATTGCACATACAATTACAAGGAAAAATAAAAATAAATAGTACAACTGATTGGATTATTTCATTTATCGTTGTTCTTTAGCTCAGTCCACCTGTGTATATCTGCATTTTTAACGATGAATATAATTAAGACAACGTATCCTACCCGTCTTATAGACAAACACTTAGAATCCAGTATAAGATTAGCAGTTAGTTATTATATATCAAGATATTAGAGATTGGAAGACAGTATGCAGACTAAATCTTCTACAGACTATAACTACGAGAACTTACTTCAGATGATTCATTTTGAATGTATTTTGAATTGTTTTAGCATAAATGTATCATATGATGTTATTTTACTTGTGGCTATTATTATTATGTTTGCATCTTGCGTTTTTCTTTAAACGTGGTGTTTAAAGCTTAAATTTTGAACTGTAATTATATAGGTAAATACATATTTCGTATTTATTATTAAACTATAATAAATATTATCAATAATTTTAGCTCACCTAATCTAGACTACTGGGTGGAGTGGAACACCTTGAAATAATCATAAGTAGTCCGTACCCTGGGAAAGTTTGCCCACCCCTGCTATGTCATCAATAACACAACATAATTTTCTTTTTGATGAACATCAGTTTTGTATGCGGAGGGTGGTATCTTCCCTTTATAAACATATGCTATTTTTCTAACCCCGTGTTTGTATACTATCCCTTTTCATCACCTGTCACGAAGTGGTTGAAAAATGGCTTTTTGTGACGAGTAAGATTTGAAGAACATATCCAAATTGTGTCCATTAAATTTTTATCGCTTAATTCGTGTGGCTCCTAAACAGAGAGTTCGAAAATTAAACCAAGGCTTTTAATGCAATTCAAAGCAGTATTTCGTTGAATTGCAAGCTTTGAAGCCCACTTCTGTGGAAGTTAACTTGAGATTTGTCCTGATCGTACTGCGTAGCACTTTCTCATTGACAGACTTCCTGATCTTTCAAAGACAAATCACCCAAGAAAAAATTCACAAGCCATCTTTGGAGCGTTTGAGCTGTTATTGTTTCCTCTCTGAAAGCGTCTCACAAGTTTCTTTTTGCCTCTGTTGTTTGTTATTCCCTTTTTGGAATTCACACAACATACAATGTCTTAAAGGCACATTTTCTTCCTTCATGTAGACAGTTTTACTTTAAAAATACTGAATAAAATGTAAAAAAATGTGTATAATTCATCTATAGTATACTAATCTAGCCTTTTAAACCGGTTTAAGCAGGATCCGCATCCTTTCTTAGGATTGACAACGCATAGAGCAAATGTTCACAAATGACAGATCTCTCTCTCTCTCTTTCCTTTTTCTACCGAATAGTTTTGCTCTATTTAAAGTAGATAACTGAATAATATTAAAGAATAACTGTATAAAAGGAAAATGATTATATAGTTTGTATAGATAAATGGTCATTTTATATAAAATATTTTTAAAAATAGAATTTTACGAAGTTTATATGATATGTATTTTGCTTTTAAACAGAAAATATCAAACTCATTAGGAACTGAGAGATAAAAGTGTAAAAACAATTCCAAGACCTTATAAATTCATTTTTAGCAAGTTACTCTGAATTAATTTATTTTGAAAAATTAATTACAACAATTTGTATTGTTTTAAATTTTGTACTGCAGTATTTGTTCAATAATCTAAGACTGTGGCCTATATACCTTACAAGAGAAAAATAATGGCACAGTGTAAAAATGCTTCATTTACTCAATAGACAATTATTTCAACATCCAAAAACATTTTAAAAGCGTTTTTGGACAGAAAACAATAAATTCGCATATTTATTTCATTACACAAAATACCAGTTTATAGTAAAAACAAATTTTTAGGTATGGAAGTCTTTTTTCTCTCCTTTTTGTCAAAAAGTAAACACACTTTAAAATATTTCACTAAGCAATCAATCTTCGAAAGGAATTTAAAAATTGAATTTAATGCGTAGTTTTCTGTCTACAAAACAATTTTTTGAAAAGAAATTGTTCTACGCAGCGGTTATAACTCAGTGAACAGTTGTTATAATTCCATTTCCCTTCCTATATAGGAAAAGAAAAGTACATTTCCTTTCAAATTCATCCGTCTTTCTGTTTCAAAGACATTCATATCGCAATAGCTCTATAAATCACTAAGATGCACTCAAAATGTTTCAACGACAGGAACAACTTCTCTCTTTGTGAGGCAATTTGTCTGAAATTCATTCAAAAAATAGTCTTTATAGTTCGATTTGAAATGGCTCTTCTGGAACAAAAGGTTAATGCATTTGTAGAAAACCGTCAAATAAATTACTAGAACTGAAGTGATTTATCTCTGTATGAAATAAAATTTGCACAGTAAAAACAAAAGCAATTTTTAAGATAATATCTACAAGAGTGATCGATTGAATTTTGATTAAAAATTATTTAACTTGTGATTATTCAAAGGTAAAATATAAACAAGAATTTTTTTTTAAATGTTTTTATATTAAAATGTAACGTTACTGATATGATGATCAATGATAAAAATGTAATGTAGAAAAGGTTTTTTAAACAGTTTGTTAAATATTCAGCTGTAGTGTCTTTTTGTGTTGATAAGTGTAAATGTCATGCATCAACAGGCAGAACAGTTGACAGAAATAAAGGGGAAATTCGACGCACTTAAAAACAAGAGATCGGGGTCAAATGACTGACGTGCAAAAGGGTTTGGAGGATCCCATGAGTTTCAGAGAGTATTTATTAAATTCGTGCATTAGACAAAGTCAAATGACGATGGACCTCGTAATTTTGAACCACAGGGAAGTGAAGAGAATAACACCTGAACTGGCATTCCACTCTCCTATCTTCCGCATCACTCCAACATGAGGACTTTCAGCCTCGACAGATTTAACGTACATCAGCTTCTCTACATGGAGGGTCTTCAATAGCATCAGAACTCAAACCAACGACAAGACAGACCTGGCCATGACCATGATCACTAAGCTACCTCAACCATCACATAATATTCAGAAAGTTACAGAGGAAAGGATGTCGTTGGTATAATTTTGAACCAGAATCGTCTTCTACAAAATTGTTCCTTCTGGTGTAAACATCGACATCTCTTATAGATAGAGGTTAAATGGAGCATCTATTTTTACATCCTCAAATAATTCATGACACGATTTTATCTTAAAACTAATTTAATATGCGTGACAAGATGAACTAGCCCCGTACACACAAAAAAGTAGACTGAATACTTTGATCAGCAGTCACATCCTTTTTTTTTTAAATATCTTTCTCACATAACAAATATTACGAATACATTTAATATTTTATTATTCATAAAAATTACGTTATCATTCTGATGTAATTTCATGAAAAAGTGAAGTAGATTCTTTAAATGTTCTCTATAATGTTCTCTATAAATGTTGAAGAATGAGACAACAATTTATCAAGTGTTTTATAAAATGTAAGAGGCTATTGTATTATAATAAATTCAAATAGAAAAGAAATATAAATCAAAGTCATCAATAGTCTTATATTCATTTCTTACAATAATAGCTCATTTATATTTTATTGTTAAGATAAAAAGAGAGAGGTTATAGTGAGAAGTTATATTATCAAATACAAGAAGTGGAAACTATAGTTTTATTGATATGCATAATCCTTGTGTATAGTTATCATTGGATACGAACATAACTTCAGCAGTATATTTTGCAATAAAAAAAATGGTTGAGTAATTCTTTTTTATTATATATGTATAAAAAAAATCTTTGTGAAATTTTATTCATATTTTATAGATAATAATCCTTTTAGAATATCCATTATTGTTTTAACAATAGCTATATATATATATATATATATATTATGTGAGCATATATATTTATTACGAATAACAAATTTCGAAATAAATATATTTTTAAAATTTTTTTAGCCGCCCATTCCGGTGTAGTGACGCTGACTGCGGTACCGTAGGGCCTGGTTTCGAATCCCGGAGGAGGCATGGATGTTTGTAAAGTAATAGTGCCTTCGCGGCAGGGGGTTACTCAAAATAGCCGTCAAGCCACAATCCTCTCGTGAGATTGGTGGAAGAGGAAGAGATGTGGGAGGCCCCTGACCAACCCCCGGGGTGTTAACCTTCAAAATTGGGGAGGAACCGAGCAAAATCATGCTGTCACCTGCATGGTACTCTAATCTAAGGCTAACGACAAACGTGAAAAATCTAGTCCTTTGACCGCGATGTATTTAATTGTCCTTGATCTGATGTTACTGTCGATCAGGTGAAATAAATAACAACATAAATATATATTCAGGAAAATTCTAATATTAAAAGTTTTATCAGAGCATCGCATTATCTCAGGAATTTCGATTTATTAAAAAGTAAATGTTACTTTTATGCTACAAGTATGTGTCTGTATCTGATTCTAAAGCAGAATTTAAAAAATTCTTGTTTCATCCATATACAAAAAAAGTTATGAATGAAATAAAATACATTATTAAAAATATTATGTATTAACTAAAGAAATTATTTAATAAGTCTCGTATTCAAATGTAACTACAGAAAATTTCATCTCAAAATGAAGTAATGATTACTCGAAAGAGTGAACAATATGATTCTTGTCAGAAATATGAAGAAATAAAAACAATAGAAAAATATTAGCCTCCTCAGTGCCCCTAATTGGTTTATGCTTTACAACATGTAAAATATCTCACCACTGAAACACAAAAATAAAAGATATTTTCGACAATAAAAGGAATTTATTGTGACCGAAAAAAGACTAATATAACATGGAACTGACAAAATGAACCTAGAGAAAGTTCGGGTTTTGTACTTGTTGGCAATAACTATAATCGACAAGATATACAAAAACACTCCACAGAAAGCTTTGGGGACTGGGTATATTTACTAAATCAATTCAATAATCTTTTGTCTCCTCTAATGCTGTTGATTAATAAGAAAGGTCCTTATCATAAACGTAAGAAATGGCTCCCCAATGTTCTTAGATTTCAGCTGCAGCAAAGGCAAAAAAGAGAACTAATTTTAAGAATAAAGCATAGAATTGCGATACGTCTTGTATTTCGATGTTATTCCAGTATCAATTTTGGAACTTCGTCATGAAGACTTAATAATTTTTTGCTAAATGTTTGCATACATTTATTCTATTCTTTTGAGAAAAAAAACATCTAGATTACTGTAAACAAAACCACATTTTCTGAATACTTATGTATATATATGTTACCAGTAAAGCAGCGTTTCTCAAAATGTGGGGCGTGCCTCCCTAGGGGGGCACGAGGATATTGAGAAGTCGGAAACAAAAGAACATTTTTTTAAAAAATATTAATTTTATGAGAGTAAACAAACAAAATGCATTCTGAAATAATAAAAATAAAATACACATTTACTCTGATATAACACACTTGTGTAAATGTATCAGTACTGCACAACATATTTTACGTATAATTTAACAGTAGTAAGTTAAGAACAAGTTTAATAATTACCAGTGACCTCATGGGCAGTGGCATAACGTACACCCACGCATCACAAGGGAACCGGGGTTCTAGGGGGTCTAAAGCCTGATTTTCACCAAGGACCTATCCTTTGTAAAATCCAACTTGGGGGCCCAATACCTGACTTTGCAAGGGGGCTCAAATATCCTCCGCTACGCCACTGCCCCTGGGCTTGTATACACAAAGTTATATACAAAAATCAACACTCGTCTTGATAGTTTGTATGGTTTATAATTAATTCCTTAAATGCCGATTAAAAGTTATGCGATTCGCTCCCCAATGCCATCGTTTTCTACGTAGGCGCGCGTGTGTGATGTATTGGGGGGAGGGGATATAAGGAATAAATAAGCAAATGTTCTGAAATAATTAAATCCTTCGCAAACACTGTCAAGGCCCTTTTAATGCATTCTAAAGCCTTCGGAATAATTTTATGTATGGCAGGGCACAGAAAAGATCTTACTTCGGAAAGACGTATATATACGTCCGGGGAAATTAATGCTTTGGCTGAGCGAGACGTTGATATTTGCCGGTAGTACTTAAAGAGGTTATAGTAGTATTGTAGTTTTAGCGTAAAAGTATAGTATCATTGAATTAAAACATTGTTATTGTATGGGGGGGGCGATGAAAATTCTGATTGAGTATTGGGTCGCAAAAGTTGAAAGTATGAGAAGCACTGCAGTAAAGTATGAAATCCGGCATTCTATAGAATGTCTAGGCATTCTATATAATGCCTAAAACTAGACGAGAATGCATGAAATGATTCACATTTCGTGCATTGCCTAGGCCTTCTATTGAATGTCTGTGGCCGCGGTAGCCGAGTGGTCAAGGTATCGGATCGTGGCTGACCTTGTCATGAGTTCGAGCCCAGTATCACTAAAGACCCGCCCTGTAAAGGAACGATGCCCGTTAAATCTGTCGAGAGCTCAAACTTCCTCCCGTTCGTGTGGTGTAGTAGTTAGGAGAGGGGGTACCAGCTGAAGTGTCATCCACGTCACTTAACCATGGTTCAAAATTACGTCTTCCGTCGCCAAAAGCCCTCGTGTAGCAGAACAGTGCAACGTTAATATTCACTCACTTACTCACACTCTTTTGAATGCCTAATGAGAAACCGGCCAAGTACAAAGTACATCTATGATTCGTTTCGAATATTGCGTGGTAAGACACAAGACGTTTAACGCTTCCTTGAGGCTCAAAATTTGTAAGTTGTACTTTGCGATTTGTTGAGGAGCAGCAAAATAGTCAATTTTACAAAATTGCTTTTTTTTCCTGTGCTGCATAAAAATGGGGAAGCAATCTGTAGTATTGGAGTAAGAGTCATGGTCAATGGACATGAAAGAACTATTCCATGATGAGCTGTTCAAAATTTAAGTTAATGGAGCAATAATAATAATAATAAATTAAAACAAAATAGCTTTTTTTTCTACTGAAACTACTTAACAAACATTAATAACTGATGCACAAAAAGCCAAAATGACTACTAAGTGGGAATCGGGGATTAGTGATTGCCAAATGTGTGATATCTTTGGCAAATAAAAGTAAACTAATTTAATCTGTTAAAGAAAACACACACAAGTATTCTACAGTAGTGGTCCCTAACAATCGGTCCGTTGATCAAATGATCAAAGGAGCTTTTAATTTTTTCCATTTTATTTACTCAGGTGTATTTATCTCTTGTTTGTGCTACTTTTCATTGAAATCCCTTTACATTTCATGTAAAATCGCTTCATTTTTTGGTACAACTGAAGGCAGGTTTAAAAACAACTCTGTAATTAAATCAAAACCGTTTAAAATATATATAATCAACGTCCTCCCCCCATCCCATACTCAGCGGATAACAGTAAAATTATCAAACGTTGACGGGTCCAAAAGATAAAAAGCTTGGAAAGCACTACTATACAGTATTACGTCACTAATTCAGAGGACGTGACAAGATTCTGAGAGAACTTTCAACCAAATACAAAAATGTTACACGTTATGATATTGAACTGTACATCCACCTTTGTGAACCTTTCCAGAGAAAAACATAAAATCATTTTTAAAAAAAGTATTGTTGTGAAACTCGTGATTTTTTTCCAAATACCAATATATTGGCACATGTAATGAGTAAAAAAGGATCGTTTCTATCGACTTGGAACTTATGAAAGAATTTTAAAACAAGCATATGCGAAATCACAATTTACTTTGTACCCTAAGAACTTACTTAGAATTAAACATATTCGTGACCACGAAATTCCTCTTCTGTCAGTTGCAATTGCTTAGTCCAATGGAAGCGTCCTAGGATTCGTCAAATGTATGTGAAAACAAAAGTACCAAAATAATAATTGTTTTTGCTTGAAAAATTTAATGAAGTGTAATTCAAAATGTCAATCAAGGCTACCATGTCACAAAAAGTATGTTAATTTTAATTTCTTATTTTTATATGAAAATTTTGTTTTCCTTAATAAGAGAAAGACATAAATTTTATTTGAAAAAAACTCATTTTTCTTTATGTATATTGAATAATTTTTTTAATGACACTCTCATTATTTCATCAGAATAACATTCGTATTTCTTAGGAATATACATCATCGATATAATAGCCTTTATCATGACCTAATTTCCCACTTTGCCTAAATAGCTTTTGTGATTATATAGAACAGGCATTATGTACAATGCCTACGCAAAGTATGCAATATTTCCATATATTATACTTTTCCTGAAAACGTTTCGGCATTCCGTGCAATGCCTAGAATGCCGGCGTTTCATAATTTGCCGGTAACATATATATAAAGCAGAAAAGAGGCTTACTCACTCATCACGATCTCTCCGGAACCCTTAGACCTTCAGACTTAAAATTTGGTATGCATGTTCCTTTTACAGGTACTCTTAGAACGGAATTCATGAAAATCAAACTCCAATAGGTGCTACGAGGGCTTACAGGAAGTTAAAAATAAATAAACAGGTTTTTTAATTATTATATAGATCTACAGAAATCAAATTTTACAAGCACGTTCGTTTCGTGAAGTTGAGATCCACTACAAAAGGGGTTTTGTAAAAATTGACCCTCAAGGGGCGTTGCGAGAGCTTAAGGGGCGTTATAGATAAATATTCCTGTGTTGGAACAAGTTGACCAACAGACTTGATATTTGGCAGGAACGCTCCTTTTATGAAGCCAAGGTCCGCTTAGAATTGGTTTTACGGAAATTGAGTCCTACAGGAGGAGCGGAGAATTAATAGGGAGTTTGGATAAAAAAAAATCCCTTTTTCGAACTTTCAGATCTACAGTAATAAAATTTGATATTCATATTTCTTTTATTGAACTGAAATCCTCTAAGAACGGTTCTTACGGGAATCTACTCTCAAAGAGTTTTAGGGTGCTTATTGATAAAAAAGTTTCCCTTTTTTGAAATATTATATTTAGACTTAGAATTTGGTAAGCATATTTATATTTTGTAGAGTAAAAATCCTTTAAAAATGGGCTTTGCAGATATCTACTTTAAGGAAGGGGGTTACGGGAGTGTAAAAGATCATTCGACAACGATTTTATAGAAATTATTTAAAAAATTTATTTAGAAGTCCTGTCATTTTTATATCAAGAGGTAAGAGTTATAAGAATGTTTTTCAATACAATCGAACACTTAATGCTAAGACTAAGATATCAATAATTATACATATGTATAAGCAGTATATATTTGTATATCATGAAATACCCTGCCAAGCAGGCGGGTAACGGCTAGTGACATATAAAACAGATATAAAATATATGACATCAAACAAAAAAATTGAAACTAATATTGTGGTAGTCTTTGATCATTGAGGGCTGAAAATTACACATGCATAATCTCGGGCATTTTTCATTCGAAATAAAAACATTTTAATTACAGACTCAAGCCTGTTACTTTGAAAAAGAAAGGGGAAAAAAAGAAGAGCAAAGATATCAATCAAATCAAACAGACACTCGCTTAGGGAAAACAATGAAACATGTTTCAAATGTGTGTCCTTCAATAACAGACAAAAAATAAAATTTAAAATGAACTCATTGCTTTCATATTCCGAAAGTATACACTTAATAAACAAGTAAGTTAAAATCTGGTACTTAAAATACATTTAAAATAAACAATGTGAATTACAATCATTGAATTTCTTTATTGTTAAGTACATTACATAATAATTTTTGATAGAATATGAGCAAGATTATAGCTTCTTCTTCCTCAAAACGAAAATTATCTTACGAACGAGAAATTCAATAAATTAGAAATTGAATTTCTTAAATACTTTGTGAAACAAGAGAAAGTAGTACCGGGGCCGGCATTCTTATTTCTTCCTTTCAAAACCCGAATGGTATGTTAATATGTAACAGAAAATTAAATTAAGTTGATTGCTCTAGTACATTTAATTACAAGAATTCAAACACTCCAAAATATACATTTTTTAAAAGGCAGGAGCTTCGATGTAGATTCTGATGGGGAAGAAATATACTTTCGTTTTCTCATACGTAACACTTTTGCTATACTTCAACATTAATAAACTGCAATTTATGAATGTTAAAATTAAAAAAGAATGAAATTAAACTACTACTTTAAACAAAGTTAAGCTACAAATGTTAAACAAAGTATTAATGAAATTTAAAGTATCCTCTCGAGTTAATTAAAATTTTCTCTCTCAATTTCGCTATTACTAGTTTAATTTGCTACGCATATATGCGAGTTCGTAATTTCGTGATGTAATTGGTTACATAACATTTATATTACGGTAGAAAGATAATAACTTATTTATATCGACAGGAAACTTGATTAAGGTAAAATTGATATATTTAACAAGTATTTCAATTTGTATGAAATAAACAGTGGTGAAATATTTTATATAGTCATTCAGACAAAACAGAAATTGGTGTAGTTTAATTTTAGGTACACAAGAAATACATAGAGTGTACAGATTTGTTTTCATTTATAAAATACACATATTTTTATTTCAACAAAAAGAATAAAAATGATTTTTATACTCATAAATTTGAGTTTCCTATGATTAAACAGGCCAAAAATTTTAGCCTTTGGGTATTTAAAAATGTTTCTTTTAAAAGAAATATTAGCAAATACTATTTTAAATTATCTAGCTTAGAAATTGAACTAATAAATTAAAAAGTAAAATACACGCATAAATATCTATTTGAAGAATGACAACGGAATTTTTACTCAAATCAAAAAGGGTAACGGCAAAACTAAATACATGCACAAACGTCCACACACACATAACTGACGGGTTTATCGCAGTGTGAATAAAAATCAATGAGTAAAAAATTCGCATCCTCCCCTCCCCCCATATTTTAGAAAAAAAATTTTATTGGCGTAATGACCTCAGAGAAAAAACAAACTGCTTGCTCACTTAAAATGAAGATGGAGCTTCTTAAGGATGCTTTTTAAAAACAGGAGAATGAAATCAAAATCAGTAAGGAATTTGGTATTGCAAAATTTCATAAAGCTCTTTTGAATGTTTTTGTTTCATTGATTTTTATTAAATGCATGCATATATACATATCCACGTAAATAAAATGCATTCTACTGAACTTTTAATTTTGTTGAACACATTTTTGTTTTTGCAATATACTTTAACACGAAATTCTTTCAACACGAAAAAATATTTCAGTCTTCCTCAGTGTCATCTAAACCGATTTTCACCGCAATTTAATAAACATTTTTTTTTCCTTAACCCTTCTCGATATTGTACTTGAAGAAGGGGTAATAAAAATGGGATAATTTCTAGTAAAAATAAACTTACTAATTTAATAATAACTTGGAACATTGAAATATATGACAATGAAATCGAAGGATATATATGGAAAATATAACTTCAATAAAAAAAAAACAATTTCAAAAGCATCAAATTTTCTGTTTAAAAAGATAAATCCAGACTCAAAACATGCCTTAAATGTTGAAGTAGTCATTCGAAATTGGTCTATTGCAATTATACAAATGAAAGTAAAAAACAAGTATAGCAAAATTCGGGACTTTTTAGAACTAAATTCTGGAATTGCGTTACTTTATATATAATCACTCAAAAAACAAAACCTTTGATTACAAAAACATTGTTGACACTCCCATAAAGGAATTTTTCATTACGTAGGGAAAGAAGTTGCAATAATTCTGCATTAGCGACCAAAAACTCGGTCTCAGAGTCGTTTCCGAAGCTCTCTAGACCAATTAAGTTAAATAATTACTTCAGTATTCGGACAAATGAAATCGAGTTTCATTTATTTCTAAAAAAACCGAACAGCACTATAGGGAAATAATTCCATGCATGAATACTGAAAAGACAATTTTATTTATCCCAAGCGGAGGCAATTAAATGCCAGCGAACGAGATATTTTTACGCATTATATATAGAATAGAAATGCCAAATATCTCGAAAAATGAACAATTTAAAACTTACGATCGTCGAAGAATAACACGAATTATTTGATTAAGAAAGCATCATTACGCAGTAAAACACCCATTAAAACTAAAACCCCGCTATTTCAAATGAATTCACATGAACTTAGCAGAACTGCAAAGCTAACCAATAAAATTCTTCTCTTAAGTTTGAAACAAATAATTACGGTTATAAAAGTAGAAGAATTCGAAATAAAGTCACAGTTAATACAAAGGATTTTTTAATCTGAAAACTGGATTCGTTTAAGAGTAAAATGCAAAACCAAACAATTTACTGACGTAGACCCTGGAGTTCTATTCATGAGCTTTCATTTTCACAATCTGTATCAAAGCTGCTGGATAAAATTAGCATATTTATGAAATCTATTCCACTATAAGTGAATACACAAATAAAGGAGCCTTCGTCTCATCCATCAGCAGGAAATTTTAATATAAGGTCGAAGGAAATATTTTAAATGAATTCAATAATATAAGAGTTGATAGGAGTAGGGTTTCATAGATTTCGAATTAACTGTATGCAGGACAAGCATAAATATTCCACCATGTTTCAAAGGATATATTTTCACCCAAATCATATTTGCTTCAATAAGATTTTATGAATTTTTAAAATTGTTTCTAAAAATGTTTAAAACTATTAAAAACTCTTAAAGATAATGTATTGTAATGAAATAAAATTTTTTCTAT
>BMAV01026958.1:118287-128863 GCA_019973955.1 Trichonephila inaurata madagascariensis
ATTGCTTGATTTATCCTTGACGCAGAACCACAGACGTCTCCGCAGCCCTGGTGCGATGAAAGAAGGATGTGGGTGGCAGAATGGAATGAAGTTGTCTTTACTGAGGAGTCACGCATCTGTCTGCAACACCACGATGGTCGGTTTCGAGTCTAGAGACACCGTTGAGAGAGGATGCTGAACAGCTGCGTTATGCATCGCCAGACTGGTCCTGCACCGAGTATTTTGGTATGGGGCTGTATTGGATATCACTCTCACACACTCCTCTAGTATGCATTGCCGGTACTTTAAACAGCCAGTGCTACATCTCCGAGGTGTTGGAGACAGTTGTCCTTCCTTAACTTCAGGGCTTGGCCACAGCCATATTTCAATAGGATAATGCGTGACCACACGTGGCACGCATTGTCCAAAGGTTCTTCGTCAATCATCAGATTGAATTGCTTACCTGGCCGGCTTGCTATCCAGATTTTTCGCCGATAGTAAAACATGTGGTCCATGGTTGTTCAACGATTGACCCAGATTACATCCCCAGCTGCCACACCAGATCAATTTTGGCAATGTGTGGAAGCTGCTTGGTCTGCTGTACCCCAAGAACACATCCAAAGTATCTTTGAATCAATGCCGAGGCGTGTGGCAGCGGTGATCTTTAACAATGGCAGCTACTCTGGCTACTGTTTCTGGCAGGAACCACACTTCACAGAAGTCTATAAATTTAATTATTTGATACTTGGTCAAAAAACATGTTATCTACAAAATAAATTTTGTTGTGCTATCTCTTGTTTTTCTTGGTGTTGCATTTACGGTGGCAAGCAGTGTAAGTTTAATGAGGTAAAAAGAGGCACAAAAGGGAAAAAAATGTAATTAATTTCGGATTACATAACTTTTCCAATTTGAAGAAACCATTAAATAGATAAAATTAGTCATAGTTAAAGAAACGTTCAATATATAATCAGCTACTTCATTTGCTGATGAAAACTACTCGGTTGAAAATAACAGAATTTTTTCCCTCGAAAATTATTTATTGCGAATGATTCACACACAAATAACTTTATTCAAGAAAACTCTCCTCAAAATCAATTTCTTATCTTAAACAAAGACTTATTCAGCGCATTCATTTCTAGTCTTCGAATGTGAAACTTAATGAAATGAAGATTTCTGCCTCTGAACATAAAATCGTTTTTGCCACTAATTAATACTAAAAGTCGATTGGGACAGGTAATTAATTCTGCTTTCAGAAATAAATTGGAAACTTTTATTATTGATTCTGTCTGCATATGCCTTATTTATTGCTATTTGCAAGTCTCTTTGTTTTTGTGGCTATTCTTATTAAAGAAACGAAATTAGATTGAGGAATGAAATCATTCTTTTTTATTATTTAAGGAAACGTATCCAACATTATAATTTGAACTCTCGTAACTTCTTTAATACTCAGAGAGAGAAAAGAAATCTCGTACATGTAAAAAACTTGTGGTTAGAAAGAAATTTGACTAAAATATTTACAGAATAAAAATTCGTACAGTGCATGATAAATAAAAAAAACTAATCCTTACTTTTAATAACAAAAAGTTTGAAATTCTTAAAATGACTATAAAGGGGGTTGGTTTAAAAGGTTTTGGTGTGAGGGGGCTTAGGGGTTTTTGGCTAGTTTCTCATCGTTTTATGTTTATAACTGCTCCAAATGAGGGCATTAGAACATAATACAGTTAAAAATTGTTCTACGTTATATTATTCCACACGGAAATGAGTAATGAAATCTAACTTTGCTGTGTGTTTCTACCAAATATATATATATATATATATATATAATACTGCTTTCTCTTCTCCACAAATTCATCTTACAGAAACAAATTCAATATTATACATTTTTCAACCTTTTAATATTTTTAAATCAAACAAGTTAACCTCTGAAAGTTACAATTTTTTAAAAATTTTCCATAGAAAATGATATACTTAAAATACTGTCTCAAAGTCAGAATGAAAGAATTATAATACATTTAAAAGTAAGATATATTTCCCTTTTATTTAATCGTCTCGCTTTGAAAAATCTCTTACAATTTCTGCTTACCAAGCTCAGAGGAAAAGTCTTACAAAAAAGAATAATCCACTCTAAAATTAAACCGTTAAAGATAATAAAATGTGAAGATGCAAATGTATTAAAGAATACTTATAAAAATGCACGAAAAATTATTTTATCTACACTTATAATACATTAAAGGGAAACAACTCTAATTCTCTTTAGATAACAGTTTTAATAAAATAAGCTTTTACAAATAAAACCGTTTCCGTTACTACGTTAATAGAAAATTTTCTAAAAGAATTTCAAACCCTCTGTATAAATCAGAATAGTTTACATGTTTATGATTGTAACCATACTTTTTTTAAATAATGCAATTTCATTTTTATTAATTTTTATCTAACTAGATTTCTCAATTCATTCATGAGAATATATAATGCATGACATTATTAAACATATCTATTAATTATTTTGGAGCGTATTTTACGATAACATTTCCTCAAATTTTATTTTCTGAAGCAATCACAAACTATCACAAGTTTAATGTACCTGTAAGATTTAATTTCAAAGCAGGTCACAAATATTGGGTACAAGGGAAAGTTTTGTCGTTTTTTTCCCCTAAAAAATAATAAAAACATTTTTTTTTCACTTCTTGTTTAAAATGTCATCTAAATTATCATGTCCTATGTTACATTCAACTGTCTGCCAGCTTTCTGACAGCTTATCTAACCCCTGAAAAAGAAATTATCTATTTTGGAGACAAAGCATTCATCCATTGCCATTGGGCACCCTCATAATTTTTGTATTCATTTCCATCAAGAATCTTTTACAGCGACTTGGACAGATGAATATCAGGAGTCTATGCTGGTTGAAGTTTCCAAACCTAACTCTGAAATTGTTTATGCGGTGTTCCTTACTACGTGTATTCTAGCGTTATCGGGATGAAGAATCACACCCCTTCTGCTGACCAAAGTTGGACTTTTATATTGAATTCTTCATTCAAAACATCACTTTGCGAACAGGAGTGACAATTTCATTTTCTTTCAGCAACTCATTGTGTACTATACATTGCTGTCTCACCAACAACATTACCTTCTTCTGATGCAACTAGCTTTGGATGTGGGTGGTATTATCTCCGTTTTGTAAACAAATGTTGTTGTTTTTTCCTAACCGCGTGTTTATGCATATTCCATTTTTCATCTCCTGTCGACAAATGGTCAAAAAATTGGTTCCTATTGGTGACGAGCTAGTTTGAAGAACATATCGAAATTAGATCCATTCGTGTAGTACCCAAACAGAGAGTTTGGACACGAAATCAAGCCTTTTAATATAATTTAAAACAGTCGTCTGGTGAATTCCCATTTCTGTGGAAGTTAACGTGAGATTTGTCGATAATTTTGCGTAACACTTCATCACTGACATCTGATGGCCTTACTGATCCGGGTTCATCTTTCACAGAAAAATCAACCAAGCGAAATTTCACAAGGCTTCTTTGCCATGTTCAAGTTTTTACTGCTTCCTCCCCAAACACGTCACACAAATTTCTTTTTCCCCTTCGTCATGTTATTCCTTTCTTGGAACTCGAGCAACATGCAATGTCTGCACTTTTTCTTCACTCAAGGTTGCAGTTTTACAAGTTTAAAAAAAACTGAATAAAAAGTGTATAAATCATTAATAGTATACTAATGTGACTGTTTAAACCGGCTTCAGTCGGAGCCGAATTCTTGCGAAGGATCGTCGTTGCATTAAAGTGCATGTGTTCAAAAACGACAGAACTTTCCCTTGTACCAGCGTTTCTCAAACTGTGGGACGCGCTCCTCTAGGAGGGACCCTCTACGAGGGGAGTGCAAGCACATTGAAAATTTGAAAATAAAAGATTATTTAAGAAAAAGTACTAATTTATGGACAGTAAACAAATAAAATACATTCTGACACAATAAAAAATAAAATACACATTTACACTGATATAATAAATGTATCAGTACTGCACCATGTACTTTATAATTAATTTAACAGTACTAAATTAAGAACAAGTTTAAAATTTATCGGGGCACCATGTTCTTGTCATACAAAAATTAACACTTATCTTGATAATTTTGTACGGTTTATAATTAATCCCTTAACTTCCGGTTAAAAGTTATGCAAAACCTTATGCACCGTTTTCCACGTAGGTGATATATTGGGGGGTGGGGGAAGAAAAAGAATAAATAAGCAAATCCTATAAAATAAGTAAATCCTTTGCAAACACCGTCAAGATCCTTATATTGCATTCCAAGGCCTTCGGAATAATTTTATGGATAGCAGTGCGCAGAAAAGATCGTACTTTGGAAAGGCTTATCTGTACGTCCGGGGCAATCATCGTTTTGGTTGAGCGAGACGTTTATATACCTCGGCGGCACTTAAGAAGTTGAAGTCGTGCTGTAGCTTTAGAGTCAAAGTATAGTGTTATTGAATTCAATACATTGTTATTGTATAGAAGGGGGAAGCGATGAAAATTATGATTGACTATTGTGTCTCAAATAATGAAAGTTTGAGAAGCACTGCCTTGTACACAATAAATGGGAAAATGTTTGAATGATTTAATGATTAAAAGTAAAATGATTTGGGGAAAATGTTATTTTTAAGAAAAGTAACTCTTTTGTTGTGACGGAAAGACCAAAAAATATACATAGTATTGAAAATACTAAGAAAGTAAAGTTCAGGATAATTTTCTCATCAGTAAACTTAACAATTGTTTTTGTGCTAAAATTTGTTTGAATTGAGCAGGTTTCTGTAAGTTGCAAAAGGGCATTAGCTAATTTGTTTTTAGTTTGAACAACACATTTGCAAATCTTTTTATGAATAAAATATATCTCTTCTAATTAGGCATATTTTTATAAATCTAATTTTACGTTTTTACGTGGAAGAATTTTTAACATTTAATCTTTTAAGCATTACTATTGGCGCAACAAACACACACATATATAAGCATTATTAATTACTACAACCAATACAGAAAAAAACAGAAGATACTGCAAAAGGGGAGGCAAGGAGATTAAAACGTTCGACGGCATTAATTTTAATTTCCCTGCCATCTAAAGGAAATAACAACGTCCAAAAGATAAAGGATTATATAAAAAAAATTAATTGTTCATAAAATACGTATTAGTGTGCATAAAGAGAGAATCTCTGTTTACCGAAGATACAGTTCTTTTGAAGAAACTGTTCTTATGTTGTTTTTTTTTTAATATTTACTAACGATTTAAAATATTTATAAGGAATATTTAAACTAGCAATTAACTATTAAAAGGATATGTTTCGATAATCTTATTACAAGGAGAAAAAAATAATCCTTGTCAAAGTCTTAATTAAGAACACTGTATTTTCCTCCATCTTTATTAGCAAGTGGATTTTTCAACTATATTCATCTTGAAAATCTCTTTAATAGTGTGCATCATGGGGAAAAAAAATGGAACAAAAAGAGAAACATAAGCCACGTAGGATCAGTGGTAGAGTGTATTTAAAACAATCACTAAGCATTTTTTATACTAATAAAAGAAATAGTTTGTATTCGTATGATTGCGTCTCAGAAATAGAACAAAAACTGAGCTACTTTGAAGCCTGAATTTTGGCCCCTTAAATTTTCCTTATGATATAGAATTTACTTAAAAATAAATTTTAAGCTATTTACCATAGTTCTGGCAAAAAGATGTCATAATTCCTTATGTCTATAAAGGGTAATTATATAAAGGGTACCACTGTAAGATTTCCCAGATGATGATTTCTGTTGGTAATTTCGGACACTTGTTGTAGTACAACTATACAATAAAATGTTTCCTGTCCCATTATTATTTTGCTGTTTTGTGTGTGCTCTCTGCACCATAACTCGTAACTACGACATTGGCGACCCTACATTCCTGTGTGATTCCGAGTCGTTTCTGTATCCCCTACACACCCTGCAAGTTTCTCGGTGTGGTAGAGAATTACCCTGTATATGATGCAAAAGTACATTTCTGTAGTTCTGGGGGTTGTTACACGTTTGTTTTTCAAAAAATTTATTTACCGCTATTACGAGTAATAACTCGTTTGAGCTAGAATTATTATTTTTTTCCAAATACATCGTTGCGTAAGAAGTTATTTATTCAATAGTTGTGAATTAATTTAAGCAACACGTTTGTATATATTTTTATAGTCCTTGATTAGGTGTGTGTTTGGTTTCTCTCTTTCGGATAGTTTTTACTTTTTTAATTCATGCTTTTGCACTGTCATTTTACTTCTTTTAGCATGGAAGTTACATTTTTTTAGTAGCCTGTTTTAAATAGTTAAGTTGCTTGTCTGTTAGTTAGTAACTGTGTTTAAATAGTAAAACTGAAAAAGAGAGAATATATAGTTTTTTTAAAGTTTATCCAGTACATATTATTTTGAAACATATTTTTACTTTTTCCTGTAATCTTAAATTGAATTGATGTGTTTGATTATTTTTAAATAAATCCACACCTATTTTTTAGCGTTTCATATTTTTTTTACTTCACGTAATATCAATTTTGACATTCCTATTTCAGTGGAATATTTCTGACATATCTTAATTGTTTTGAAGTATTAATAATAGTTAAATAGTTTCATCAATATTAGACAAATTTTTTTAACAATTTTAGACAAAATTTAGATTTAATTTAATGTATGGTGCCGCACTAAAAAGAGAAACCTGCTTTCTGTGAATGTGCTGGTTAGATTGATGAACCCTGTTAATAACTGTTCATAACCTGCCATTAGAAATAAAAAAACAAAATGTTATAATTTCTATTTCTTTAACATCAATCTGCTTTATATTAATTTGTTTTATTAACTGCACATTTCTTGCCTATTAGAGAAAGGCATAACAATACCATGTTTGATGTTGCATAGTTTATAATTTCTCATTCATTTCAAGATTTTCTTACTTAACGTATGCATAAATAGTATGTGTTCAGAACCATTCGTGATAGAGTTTCATAAAATCTGAGCCTATTTTATCTATTTTAAATATATATTTTTTTATTTATGTTATTTTTCTTTTTCAACGTAAAGCCGCAATACTTATTGAACTACTTTAATTTATTTTGTTGACTACTTCTAAAAACAATTACCCATCTTGTGACCTAAAGAAGACACTCAGTTATTCGACCGAGTTGTTAAATCTGTTGTAAATCAACTTTGGAAACATTATTCCTTTACACCAGGGGTCGAAAACCTATGGCATTCGTGCCAGAGGTGGTAGGCGGTATATTTTTCAGTGTCAATGTGTACACTTTGCGAAGTTATCACATAAATTCAATAATTGACAATTGATTCATAATTGTTCTGATGCACATCGTGCGCTATAGACCGCTTTCAATTTTACAACATATTCTTAGTTTTCCTATCAAAACTTGCACTTCCTTTGTTTAATTATTATGACGATTCATACCTATATATTTAATTTAAATTATCTCTAAAAAAGCTTATTGGGCGGGGTTTTCAAGATCCTTAGACGAATGAATGATTATGAATTCATACGACAGAAAAAGATCAGGCTGTATGCAGATTTCTCGTCATGTACCTAGCGTATAAACTAAACACCAATTCCCATTTTAAAATGATGATAAGTAATGTGGCTGGAAAAATAACTGTTACTGGATATAAAAAATATATATTGTCAAACAATTGGACCCAAATTTAAGACGATCTAATGTAGTTTCGTAATTTCAAATTGTGTAGCTCCCAAAGGCAAACCTTTCACAGATATTGAATATATAAACATGTATTCATAGGTTAATTAATATGTAATAAAACTTTAGGTTTGTATTCTTGATCTCTACTTCCTAAATCTTCATTTACTATCGCAAGAATCAAATTGTTTCAAATATTTCCCAATATGTGGCCACCAGAATCATATTAATAGAGTGATTTGAAAACCCACAGCTGCAAGGTTGTCGACCCCTGCTTTACACGATTTGGAACTCAAACCAATTTAGAATTCCCTGACTTATTTTGTTTCTGGAACGTAAACTAACAGTCAATTAAGAAATTTATACCCTATGCTCTTGAGACCAGTGGTAAGGACTAGGCCCAGGACAATGGTAAGGATATTTTAATCCTGAAGATTCCTATCATTAATACAATCCAATGATTGGTTTGTCTGTTTACTATGCGCAGGAACAAAGCTCAAGGACACTTCTTTCAAATCATCGGATTGTAAATAAGGAGTTTTTCTTTCCATTAAGGATAACTTCATATTCATTGTATAACAATCGAAAGTGCGAAGAAGTTCTATATCTTTGGGAAATTATCGGTTATATTTGATTCGAGTGCTTAAATGTCAGTGAGTGCTTCTTCAAGTTTTCGCCAACATGAACATTGGTGATATTGTCAATCTATATAGTTGTTTTTCTGGACCAAAATCCATCTGATTTTGATACTACAACACAGAAAAGTTTGTCAAGTTGTGTAAACAATATCCTAAATAACGAAAAATAATTCATCTCATGAATATCAAACGGCACATTGACAACCAACCAAATTCCTCTTTCCGCGTCACTTTTCACTTTTGCCTACTTCTATCTACATGAAAAAAAAAGGGATTCTATCAGTTGGGAAAGCCATTATTGCTTATCTTCTTTCAGTGGAAATAACAAATTCAAAGTTTCCAGCATTCTAGCAAAAAAAGAGAGAGAAGCCTAGCTAAACTATCAAAGGAAACAAGTAATATAAAAAAAATTAAGTCAATTCCTACTTAGGTCAAAAAAAGAAAAATTTTATATTTTAGTTACTCTTTATTAAATAATTACAATTTATATACATATGACAGAATCACGCTATAAAGTAGCAAAATAGAAAGCGATTTTCCATTTTCCTTTCTATTTAGGGCGTTGGACTATTATTTTTTTGTTTGTTACTATTTATATTCATTAATTAAATTCAATTATTCCAATAAAATAGTATAGTAAAAAAAATCACATTCTCAGAAATTAGGCCATCCCAGGTGGGATTCTAACCCACGCCCTTTAAATTAGAAGTCCAATGCGCTATCCATTTCGCTACAGAGACACGACGAGCGATTTTCCTTTTTATATATGGTGTTGGACTATTATTTTGGCTTGTTATTATTTATTCATTAATTAAGTAGAACTAATGAATTAATATTTGAAATCTTTATTAACATCAAGTGCCATCCACTACAAGTTTTAAAAAAATGTATTTGAACTTGAGTGGATGTATAAAAAGTATTTTATTAACGATTTAAAATTTGAACAAGTATATATATATATATACACATATAGGGAGAAAGTGAACTAATAATAGGAATTAAAAAATAGCATTATATTCAAACAAACTATTTTTTTTAAGCAGATTTCCACTACTTGAAAACTGTAATTTGACATTTTATAGCATGATGCTATATTTAGCTTCATGGAATACTATAAATGTATACATTCAAAAATTAGTTTCAAGTTTTCTTAACACAATTTGTGTTCTGTTTTGCTGAGTGTTGTTGTTGACACTAGTTTAATTAACGTGGGCCTATTTTATACGTTTTAGATAGATTTTGGAATATAGTGATTGCTGATTTCATTCTTTTCACCACAAAGATGGCTGATGATCAGTTACTGAAATTAAGAATTTAGAAAACATTTTATGAAATTCTTCATGATCCTTAAGCTTTTTTTCCTGCATGTTTATTTGCTTTAGATTATTTATCTGAGATACAGCAGCGATGAAACTTATGCTATTATTTATTTCTCTGTTATAGTTTGTAATCAGATTTTCATAGTTCATTTCTATTTATGTGTTTCTGATATATCAACCATCTGTTTTTTAATTCAAATTATGTTAATCATTCTTTCTCTTACTATCAAACATTGCAACTCGCTGAAAATTATTTAAACAATTCACAGGAACAATTTAAAATTTTTTGGTTAAACTATCTTGCATCTCGAAAAAAAAAATACTTTTGCTAGCAGAATTTTATTTTGTATAAAAAAGTTCCGCCCATATCGGTTCCATCTAATAAGACAAGTTTTCTACTAATTAAATTACATATATTTTCATTCAATCAATTTTGAACACGCATCTGAAAACAATATTTTTCTCGGATGATATTTAGACAGACCCCGATGTAACGAATTAAGCGGGACCGAACAAATAATTCACTAAATCGGGATTATTCGTAATATCGGAGTACAAAAAAATACAATCCTTTTTACACTTACTTTTTAGAAATTCCGTAAGCAACCACACAAAAAATATCCATAGATACCGGTTGATTAAAAAAAAAGTGTGTGTGTACTTATGTACGCACGTAAGAAGTTACACTTCTTTCGCGTAATAAGATTAAAATCTTTCTAAAAATCTTGAGCATAGCAGGCTGGGCCAAGGACGAAAGGTGGTCATGAGCAGAGTTGAACAATACTTAAGTCAATAGAGAGGAAAAGCCAAACCCAAGATAATCACGATTTAAGTAAATTCAAACACCCCCGCACAGAGACAATAGGACCAATAACATGAGGGGTTTTCGGCAGACTGTATTTGGAGATGAGGTGAAACGAATGTGATACCTGAGACCTCATA
>BMAV01026958.1:136315-149922 GCA_019973955.1 Trichonephila inaurata madagascariensis
TCTTCGTTTTTCTACTGTCTTTGGTGACATTTGATGATAGATTCGTTTATTCACTTTTTTACATCCAGTTTTCTTTATCTAACGATAAATTTTTGAATGCCAAGCCTGTAGTTACTTTACCAAAGTTCTTTGAAGCAAAGGATTTTCTATAGTAATAAGTCTTCTCAGCTTCTTTTTTTTTTTTTTTTTTTTTTTTCTTTTCTTTTTTACAGACTTCCTTTCGTCCACATTTTATTCCAGGAGCTTTTAATTGCCAGCCAAATTTTATTTCTTTTCAAAGTTTAGATAGTAATCCATAAAAAATGCCTTTATTGATTTTTAATAACTTTATTTAAAATAGAATTTGATTATCTATCCGTCAAAATTTTTTAAATTTCGTTAAGGGTTTGAGGATCTAATTCCAGAGCCATATATTGATGCCACTAATAAAAATAGATTGATAATTTAAGCATTTCATTTTTAAAATATAATTGGCAATAAAGCGATTAAAATTTACCAGAAATAATTATAGGCTGTTAAAATTGGTTACACATATTTTGAATCAACCTGTAGAAATTACACACTTTTGCTTCGGTAGTTAAAGATACTATTAACGACTTATTAAGCACCTGTTCATTGGAAATTTTAAAATATTAACTAATAGATGCTTGAAATCTTTTTGATTCCTGACTCGGAATAATTCTTTTTCGACTTCATGTAGTGAAGAAAATACTAAGTCTTTTACATTCTGCTGCGTGAGGTATGTTTTCCCAGTTTACAGACAATGTAAAGAATTAGAAAATATAACAATTTTTATTGGAGTTTCATTATCAATTTCCTCATAAAAATCGCTGCACATTTCGTTTCGGCAATCTGAATTGCTCAACAAATTTTCAAAAACAAAATTTTCTACAAATAAATCGTACATATAACAAACTTTTCTTCTTTCAAGTATTTGAGAAAAACGTAAAATCTCTTAAGATATCCCTTTCATTGTGGAGTAAAATGAGATAAAGTAATTTCCTGTCCTATTCAAAATTCTCACGGAAGGTTACACTCATGAATCATTTACACATGTTAAGTCTAATAATGGGCTGCACCCTTTGCTGTCAAGAATTTCCCTTAACAAGAAAAGCGTCTTTCTCTTCCGGCAAAAATGATGCCATTTGAAAAGTTCTTTTTTTCTAATCCAACCTAATAAAAAAATTCTGTTGTTGAAATAATTCGTTAATTTGGTGTTTATTATTCGTTAAATAATGGTTTTTTCTTCATTTCCATGGGGGAAAAGTGAAAATTTATTAAATCGTGAAATAGGGGGTTAAATAGATGTTCCTTAAATCGGGGTCCGACTGAACCTTTATGTAGGCAATAACATTGCAATTTTTTAAAATTGAAGTAGTTTCTAGTATTCTAATTACTTCAATCAACTCCCAGCATATTATTTGACTGTTTCTCTATGTAACATCCTTTTCCTTGCTTCATTTTAAATCTTTCAAAATAAAATTATTTTGTTACTTTTATTTTATTTATAATAATCATGTCATACCATTTTCTCAAGCTACCGCATTTTAATATACTTTAAACTGTAGAATTTTGTCAAATGGTACATATCTTGTCTCGTAATTGCTTTGTGAAGTGTAAGTGTTACAAGTCCAAGGCTTTCTATAATGTTTTAAAACACGAAAACCTAGTTCGCTTAACTATTAAAAAATTCTTTGTAACTAACTCAATGGCTTTACGTTAAAGGATAACTATAACAAAGAACTTAACGCAACATCAGCAAAATTTCCTCTAAGAAAAACAAGGCTCAATGATGCGAGACTTAAAAACAAAGTCAACGCGAGCATCTGTTACTTTTCGGAAAGAATTTTTATACAATACGAAAATTTATTATGAAATAAAGTTTCTCGACCGGAAGTGGAGATAAAACTTATCTAGAGTCGAGACTTCATATAACGTAAAACTTCACACATAACAATTTGCGAAGATAATGCACAAATATTACTAAACATGCCCACTGCTTATCTTTTAAGTAAAAATTTGTTGATAAAATAAAAGTATTTTTGAATGCGCTATTATAGTAAAAAAGTTTTTAAAGATTGCTAAAGGGTTTTCTAAATTTTCAGTAGATAAAGCAAAAGTTTCTTTACAAATTCGACAGCTTGATTTTAAATATACGATGAAGGGCTCAAAAATAACTGGAAATTATTTTTGTTCTTTTAAATTTTTATTGAATTCTACATTAGTCCCTTTCAAAATATTGTCCATGGGCATTGACACACTTGTCCCAACGTTTTTACCACTGCACAAAACAGATCTGGAACTCTTGAGGCAGGATACTGCTCAAAGCCGTTAGGGTGTTTCCTTTGATTTCATTCACATCATCGAATCTCTTTCCTTTCAGACTTCAATTCCTCCGGGATACTAAAAAAAAAAAAAAAAAACTTGACAGTGCCAGATTGGACGATTAGGGTGGATGAGACACAAATACCATGTTCTTGTTTTTCAAAAACTATCAAACCAATGAATCTGTAGTGGCTGGGGCATTACTGTGAACTAGGTATTTCGACGATTTTCATCATAGCGCTTTTCATTTCGATAATGTATTCGTCCTTTCTTTCTTACACCCTAGAATTGAAACAGGAATGCATCAACACAGCAAGCAATACAAGCAATCCACTTAACTCATCAGCTGAAATCAGGTGGCATCAGAAACCACAACAACTTAACTCAGACTGATCTTAGCACAGTAACAATTGCCAGATACTCCCAACAAACACCACCTATCAGCACAACTCATGGCTACAAATCATGCGTGCGCAATGGTTTGATTTCCGGTTATTTTTTGATTTCCTCTCTCGTATGTAATAAAAATATCAGATGAAATTATAATCCAATTGTTATCATATCGTTTTGTATTAACTGTTAGATGTAAAACGCAATCATTTAATATCTTCAATTTATTATATTTTATATAAACTGATTTGTTTTTTCAAAATGATTAAATTAGAGATAGTCAAAAAATGCTTTTATTCAAAAATAGAATTTAGAAGTAAACCATTTTAATTTACAACTATATTTCCAAATAATAAAGAATATATGCAATATACCCAATCTTTTTAAAAGACAAGATGCATAAAATGCATAGTAAGTAATATTCAAACTCTTTTAATTACTATTTACCTAATTATGTATAATTTGATTAAGCAAAACAATTTCACAGAAGTTGAACAAAAAGCTTTTAATCACCTTCCTAACCTATCCTGCTTTAATCAGCAACCGAACTATTTTGAAACTTTGAAATTTTAAAGTAAATGCACAGGAATAAACACTGAAGGGAGAAAAACTTTGAATACATTTAAGAGAAAATTAATAAATTATAGGGACTAGAAAAAAGAGTCTTTCACTTTTCGAGTTACAAAAAACATTTTTGAAAATCCAATATCGAATTATATCATTCTCATTCTAAATGTTTCTACGATCATAGACCCCAAAATTCGATCGAAATACACACCGAATAATTACTTCTACCATTCGTGTTTCTTCAAAGGAATCTAATTTAATCTGTTACAGCTTCTCGAGGAAATACGGTTTACCGAATTCAAATGTATCCAGATATACATCACGACAAATAAAAGGATATTTTTGGAGTTTACACCTTAAGAATCGTCTTTCCTGTATGAGGCGTGCAATTTTTACAAGCCTTAACAAAAAAGTGTTACGCTGTGCATACGCCAGGTCGTTGTCCGTTGGAAGAAGGAAAGGAAGGTTCTTACTTTTTAATCGTTTAAAAAAAACGACCCTTCTATTGTTACCAAAATCAGACAAAAGATAATTACAAAATCAGAAACACATCATTTACTATACCTAGATACGGCATAATTTTTTTTACAAAATAACGATATTTTGCATTTTTTACGATTTTTTCAAAAATGGTTCAATTTTGAGGCATTTTTATGAAAAGATTTTTTTCAATCGTTTTGTGAAAATTGAATGAATGTAATGATTGTAATGATTTGACAATCTGTACTAAAAACTTCATACTTTGCTCGTTTAGAATCAGTGAATTAAAACATAAAATGCCGAAAACTTTTTTTTTAGTTACGGTTTTTCAAAACATACTCAAAATTATAATTTAACATTTAATAACTTCGTCATTTATAAAAATAATCACACGAAACTTTTGTTCCGTGTGTCAAATGTTATTACCCGTGATTTGTTCAAAGATTGGAAATTTTTTTAAAAAATAACGCATTTGAAAGAAACTTTTTGTGTTTTTCATCTAATACGCTTTTTACAAAAATTCATTTATGCAATCTTTTTTCTTTTCTTTTTTGTTTAAAAATTACCGTTGTTTGTTAACATTGTGGAAAATATGGAAAGAATAACAGAGAAGTCATGGCCTCAAAAAATTTAAACATTAAAAAGAATCCTCGTCATTTCGTCTACTCGCGTCATTGGCGTCGAAAACCGGTTTTCGAACCAAATGACTTTTTCGGTAGTAAGGACTGAAACTCCATTCCCCTTAAATTGGCTGTCCTAATCACATCTGTTGCTGGGTTACACTAGAAGAGTTATTGATTACAGCAAATGTGTGTGTGTGTGTGTGAAAATCCCCAAATTTGACGAAAAAAAATTGCGAGTAAAAAAATTCAGTTTTGCAGTCTAATTCTGCAAGTTCATTTACTACATCCGTTAGAAAACAAAAAATTCTGCAATATTTTTAAAAACTTTTGCTTTTACTCCTTTAGCATTGTTTTAAATAAATTTAGAATAATATAAATAATTATATATTTGCAATACAACATGTAAATGTTATTTATGTATGTTATCTTAAGATATAATGAAGAATAAAATAGAATTTTGAAACTCATCTAAAAAATGTATCAGTATTAAAATTTATTATCTTTCATAAGCTTTTAGTTTAATTAAAAAATATTTCGATGTACATTTGAAAAATGAAGTTACTGACATAAAATATTTAAAATTGAATTCACGCATATATTCCGTTTAATAAGCATAACTTTTAAAGGAAATTGAACGAATTAAAACTGTTATTTAAACAGTAATAATTATTCATTTTTTAAAAATTTAGCCTTATATTTACTCTAAAATTTTTCATTAATAGTTGTCTTTTTGATGTGTAACATCTTTACTCTCGCTTGCTGGATATTTGTTGGAGTGATTTCGTGAAAATTGACGGATATGTGTAACAGGAAATGACGTAAGATCGTGCGCTATTTAATTTGACCAATGAGAGCGCGTGGTGGTGTATAGCTCTAATAGCCATCAAGAACTCGAGCGCTTAATTCTATATAAATTCACAATCGATCTGTAAAATCTACCCCTTAATTGCAAGAATCTCTATATTAGAGCAGAGAAAAAAAATTGCTTATCTACACACTAATCCTAAGACCAGTTTTAACCAGTATGCCTCGCCAATCTGGGCACATGCAGCTAAAATTCGTATTAATCAAATTGAAGTTTCTCAAAGCATCATTCTCCGACAAATATTAAAAGCTCGATGGTTCATGAGGAATAAGGATCTCAGATCCGCAAGCAAAATGAAGTCTATCCGACAATTTATCAAAAAATTAGCAGAAAACTTCTTTCAAAAAATTGATAACTCTGATAATCCTTCAATCTTGGATATTAAAAAATATATCCCTGATCCTAATTTAAACAGACCCAATAATATTCTTTCGGATCCTCTCTTCAATTAAAATTCTTAATTAAATTCCTTTCACTCTTCTCACCCAACTTAAAAGCTTACTTTAACTCCTTCTCCGACCCTTCGTAGCCTAATCGTTATAACTGACTTGAAATGAATCGCCCAAGGTTCGATTCCCAGGAACTCGCTATTTTCAAATTTACTTTAAATCACTTTAATTTTTTAAGGAAAATTATTTATCCAGATCAAATTTAAATTTACACGTTCTTTCCTATTTTTTTCAAAATATATTTTATTTTTTATTAGCTTTTAAAAAAAGCTGTTTTTCTGATATCAAATCATTCAATGTTTCTCTCATTTCTACAACGACTGAGTTCTAAGCTGCATTCCCATTGGTCAGGCCTCACCTTGCTCACCCACTGATCGAAACTTGTTTTCATTCTCAGAGCTTGCACCGTTTTTGAAAATATTTTTCTAGCACTTAAAGCATTTTAGTAGTTTTAAATTTTAATTTTTTCCTCTCATATAAGTACATTTACTTTTTATGTATTTTTTTTTATTTATTAACAAAAGGCAAGAGCGAATTCGTCACAGTCACTCAAAGTCCTAAAGATATGAGGTTATAGCTCGGAAGAACAAGATATTCTGGTCATCCACCCAATGATACTATAAATCCATTTCGCACATACCAGCAAGTCTTAGACTTCACCCAGGATAAACATGCGATCCTAATGCTCAATTGTCAAAGGGCTCACCAAAACGATTTCGACGACGTTATTTCATAAAAAATGTTCGTTACTCATGTTGTCAGAGACGTGGTTAGATAATGACGAACGTGTTTCGATACCTAACTTCGATTGCTGGTACAGTTTAAGCGACAGGGCCACAGAGCAGCTGGTGTTGCGATCTATCGCAAACAGAAAAACTCACATGTTGTGACTCTTCATATGAACATTACTTATCGTCAAACAAGTGGACTGTGTATTGTTAGTAACGATATTGTGGGACATATGTGCGGCAGATGCTTATTTGAAAACCAACAAAATCGGTGGTCGCATACATTTCTTGAAATCAAACGGTACAAAAAATTAAAGATTTCCTGCATTTTGTACTTTTACCATGTACCGAAGGTGGTTCTGCTCTTTTAAAGAAAACTATCACTCGCTTCCCATGATTTTGTGGGGTGATTTTAACTTTAACATCAGTTTGCCAAAATCTGAGCCGCTCATAGCTTTTTTGAATGATGAATTCAAGCTCGAAATAAACACAAATCAAAATGTTTCGACAACTAACAGTGGTACTGTTATTGACGCTATTTTTCAACGGTTTTTAAATACTTTGAAATCACAAGTATATGTGTCATATTTTAGTTATCATAAGTCTATTGTCTCCGCTCTTCTCCAAATTGATGAAGAATAATTATTTTTATAAAAAAAATTGCATTACTCCTTGTGTTAATTAAATAAAACTTTCATTAAAGATATAATTATTCGATAGAAAATTATTTCCAATCATACCCAATTCATTTTTTTCAGGATATAAGTTACTATTGCGTATTTACTAAGATAGCATGTCAGATGTTACACATCATATACGACTACTGTAAGGCTCGTTTCTTTTTTAGGACATTTTATCTTTTATTGCTTGTTTGTTTGTTTTTTGCCACTTACATACGAAATTTTACTTTATAAAATAAGCGTTTCGGAATATTTTTGAAAAAAAGTTATTTAAAATTTTTAAGTAAGGATTTATATTTAAGCAATTCGTTTTTTGGTTAGTTTTAAAACTATTACTTATTTCAATAACGAAATTTATTGTGCGGAATTTAAGAAATTTTTGTAATTGTACTGACCTCCAATAACTAAGAAACCAAAAGTTTTCCGAAGATCCCTATTACAAATGCTAGTTAACAATAGAATTCACTTTTTTAATGAAGAAAAGTATTGAACTTTAAAAGAAAATATATGCAAGAAATAATAGCCTCACTTTTATTATAAAGAATGGGAGTTTTGACAGGAATGCGAAAAAATGTGTGAAAATAAAACTTACGTCATTTCTTATGTAAGCTTTACACACAATCGATAATTTTCAATAGTCGTTGGTAATTTTGTTAACAATATCCACAGGAATAATTTTTAATATCTAGCAGAAATCACCAATTTGTTAAGAGGTCTAAGGACCCTTAGTAGATATCCGTGCACTCGAAAAAAAATCCTCCTTCAAACCAATGTAATTTAGCAATAAAACAAAAAAATTATTTGAAATTTTTACTACATAATTATCATATGTATTTAGATTAATTCTCAAATTTTCATAAAATTTGAGCAAAAACTTAAAAGGTTATAAAGCAATATAAATTGGACAATTTTTCAAAAATATGAAAATCGGTATTTTACAACGCGCAGGATTCTGAATTACAAAATCGATCAAAATTTACAAAATTAACTTTATTTGGTATAAAAATGTTCATTTTTGAAGTTATAAAATTTTTTAAGGAATTTAGAGAGAAAAAATATTTTTTATAAATACAATTATAACGAAAATTTAAAGATTTTAAGAAAAAAATTAACTAAATTTCAAATAAAAAAAATTCTATTAATTTTTTTTTAAAATTGTTGTATGAGTTATGAAGAGTTTGAACTCGTGTGTGTGAAATTAAGAATTGATATCTTAAAAAGTTTTTGAGAAATCCAGCACGCAAGCTAAAATTTTTTTGTTTTGACAGAAATGAAGTTAAAAGATAAGAAAGAGAAAGATTTTTCACTAGTTATTTCTCAACAACTTCGGAAGTTTTTACAGTATCAAAATGCTCAGAAATGTTGAGGCTTTAATATATGTTTTTTTTCAACAAAATAAATAAATAAAAAAATTAAAAAATTGTAATTTAAGAGAGTCAAGAGACTTCTTAAGGTTACAAGCGCATGGATAGACGGAAATTCGGTTTTCACAAGCTGATACTACTTGACATCTTCCCTCTGAAAAGCCTGTAATCCCAAGAGTGGCACATCCCCAGGTGGTGGATAGGGAATGTTTCCACTGGATTTCCTACTGGTGTGAGATAAAGAAGGGGAGAAGGGAAATAAAATACCTTCCGCGGACCAATAATTCCAACCTTTTCGGAAACAATGGAACCAGTGGTGTAACGTACATCCCCGCACCCTCCTCATAGCGGGGAGGAGTCGCAGGATTCTAGGGGACCATTTGCGATACCTTTTTAAGATAAGGCTTGGAGCCTACAGTCTGACTTTGATCGCGTTCCGCCACTGAATAGATCCCAATTTTTTCCATGGATAGTGCAATAACTTGTAATATTAATAAATTGTCTACGACCAGGGTAGCCAAAAAGTCATGAGCTGAAGTCTGGTTCAATGGTGAGAAGTAGGCGATGAGGACTCTCAATATTTTGCAATTTAAAAATATTAATGGTGCCCAAAACAAAACTCATGAACTCACTGATATCCTTGGGAAATAAAACGTTAATATTGCATGTCTACAAGAAATAGAGCTAAACCTAAATCTTAAGCTGACAGTTAAAGTGTACACTATTCTGCGAAGCACAGGGCAGGTGGAGGCCTTTGTCACCTTCACATCTTCACATACACCTTCACTTTGGTGGTTACAAGATCTTTCTCTACAATATTTCCTAAATATTGATAAAAGTAAGAGAGAAACATGGAGGTGTATGTTATCAGAGAAACCTTGCTTCAGCAAGAAATCACAATCCGGAATGCTTATCGTCCAAATAGTTCAAGCACAAATATAGTTATCCTTAGTTTGTTAGTGGTCACAAATTCAGATACTAGAATTATCCTAACTTCAATGCTGAGAGAACACCTTAAAGCCTGACCTTGACTTTTAAAAGGGAAATAAATATAAGACCTACTCTGTGACGTTTATTTCTCTATTCTCAATAACAGGGAAACTACCTATCTCTTCAATAACAACGGCACAGCATCAGTTCTAGGTATCACAGCTATCAATCAACAATCGGAAAGACAAACAGTGTGAAGGGATCTAAATATTACTTTTAGCAATAATTTTCCCTTGTTCTCACGAAGGTCAATCAAATTATTAAAGGTACCACTCAGAACAAAGCATCTTGGAATTTTTGAAATGATAACTGGAACAAACTTAACTCAGAACTAGAAGCACTCTGATTTCTTAAATTACCAAAACCACTTGAAGATTAATTATAGATTTTTGCTTCGCGTACCAATGCAACAAACAAAAAATTCCATTAGTAGACCGGGTCTCCTTCTGAAAGACTCCAACATGAAGTATGTAACGTAAAAACGTGAATGAGCGATCTCAGGAACTACACAAAACACACAGATAGATTCCTGAAACAAACACAGATGGATTCAAAGAGATTAGCCATAAGTTTGAACACTTTTGCCTCTAGGCGAAGAAAATAGGGTAAATTTCAGCGAAAACTGTGATTCTCGAAAGACATCGCAACATTGGAGAGTCATCAAATCTCTGAATAAACAAACAACAATTAAATATTTGGATACAAATTCTAACATCATTTCTTACTCGTGAAGAAGTGTTGCCACAACTAAAAAAACAGCATCACTCTTCTCGATGCACAATGAAAATAAAAGCAAAATAAACTTTAATGGATATACAAAAAAACTGCTTCGAATCTACCAGAAAGGCATTGCAGCCTCAAATGACCATCACCATAATGACGTCTTCAAAGAACCTATGAAAAGGCCAATTTAAATGAAGGAGAGAGAATTTCCATCGATAAAATAAAGCGCAGAAAGTCACCTGGACCGATCACATGTTTCAGCACGGACTGTAAAAAAAAAAGAGCTATCGGACATTTTCAACCTCTCTTGGAGTTCAAGCAAATTGCCCAAAATCTGGAAACATTCCGTCATCGTTCCAATTCTGAAACCAAATAAAAGAGCATCAGAGTGCAATAACTCAGGTCGATTTCCTTTACCTGCATTCTTTACAAACTCATGGAATGTATAATCCTCTGCAGATCTATGGATCGACTCAAATAGAACAACAAACACAATTTCTGTAAGACAGATTACCAAACCCATCATGGTACTGTAGACCAGATTTTTTTATTAGTGTCAGTCGATAATAAATTGCCTTTTGAGAAAAGTCCCACAGAAAATTAATATGTGTCTTTTTAGATCTATTGTGATTTTGACCAAGTTTCAATGGTTTTCTAAGGGACAAAATAATCTACTTTAAGTTTAATAAAGCGCTTTCTAAGCCACACAGGTTGAGAGGTCAGTTTCAAAATCGTACCTTTTACTTTTTCTAATGAACGCCAACTATGCCCGTACTCCTCCTGGCACAAAAGTCGCATACTGCGCAGATGATATTTCAGTTTGGCATTCATACAATAACATGAAAGTTCCATAAAAAGCTATAAACACATTTTTCAAGGGTAAAGGGACAGCGGATCTTAAATTAACCTTTAACGCAGAAAAAGAATTACTACATCTTCCCCACCGATAGAAGACACAGAAGCACCTTCAACGATATTATCAAGATCTAGGGCTCTCAAATCATTAAGGTTGACTTCCCTTCCTATCTTGGAGTCATCTCTGATTCAGAACTCTGCTTTTTGAAGAACATCAAACGAACTGATAACGGAGCTCTGAAATAATTGAATATTCTTATAAGGCTTATCGGTACTTCTTGTGGGGCTCACAAGACCTCAAACTCTTAAAAGCACTTACTGCAATATCATCTGACTAGTGCTTGAATATGCCACCCCAATTCGGACTCAAGCCTCTACTTCAACTAGATTCTGAACAGCATAGAGATAATTTCAGTAGTTTCATCAACCAAAAGAAAAAAAACTATTAAGAATGTGGCAAACCTACTCAAGAAAACAGGCGTGATCTCACAACCTTTAATTTTACCACCAACCTCTGATGTCAATACACAGATAACATTTCTACGAGAGTTTTTAATAATTGGAAAAGATTAACTAGGCTTACAGGAAATCAGTAGGCTAAAAATCTTCAGATTATCGATTTTGATTTTTTGATGTTTCTGAAATGTCTATTTTATGACATTTCAAAGGATACAACATATTTTCCATTTAATGAATTATAAATATGTCAAAATGACTTTTAAAAATCATTAGTTGGAGTGTCACATTGACAGATACTGGCCTTTTAAATATCCTGAAACAGTTGCAAAGCCTCTACCTTTTTTATTATTCATACGCAATTATCTTTAGATAACAATATAATAACTGTAAGTTTAACTGTTAGATTAGCTAAAAAAACTTTCGTAGCGAAGTTTGTACTTTATGATTTGAATGATTTGAAATTTAATTATGTTTATTTCTTATTACTGAAATTTAATTTTAATTTTTACTTACTTTTATTGAAATTTAGTTTTAATCAGTTATTATTACTGGTTATTTCAACATGCCAAGATTTAGAAAATTGTTAAAAAAAATTTAGAACTATTTGTAGATAAAACTATTTACGAAATTGAAAATTTCAGAGCTGCTAGTCATTGAAGAAACAAATTTAAATGATAAACTGTGACCAGAATATATAGATGCTAGTAATATATATATATATATATAATATAAGCATAAATGCTTCAAAATAATTATAAAAGGGATTTCATATGAACTAATGGATAATAAAGATAATATCTGTGAATTATCCATCATAAAGTAAAAGCAAGAATTAGTAAGTAGTATAGAATACTTACTCTGTTATTAATTGTTAAGTTCTTAATTGCATTTTAAAATTGAGAACATTCTATTAATCGATAAACGGACCGATATTTTGACCCTCGAGATTGTTTTTAGATTTAGATTCCAAATTAATACTTTAAATTTTTTAACGAATATAACGTTAGAACAGAATATTATCATTTAAAATAAGTAAATATTTTTGTGAATAACTACCACCACACACAAAAAATGAAATTTTTGTTAAAGTATAACGAATTTTCTGTTTATGTAATTATATATACTGGAGTGAGCTTTTTCAGATATTCTTAAAGTATTTTGGCTAGGGTGGAGATATTGTTACTTAGTGTGATTGTTGAGTATCACGTTATGAGTGAGCAGGAGAGTTAACTCTTCATTCGAGTTCTTCATCAACTAATATGTAGTCAAATATTCGAGTACATCAATAACTTCAATAGTTCGTTTAGATTCAAATGTAAAATAAGGTGAGAATAACTTTCACTAATGAATCAGAACAAACTTGAATATTATGTCGTAGAATATGCAAATGATTCGACTTGACGGATAGAATTCCTGACTGGTGGCTCCGAAATTCATGTTGAGTGTGAGAGGCCATTATATAATGAAACATTACAAACAAGGAATAACTTCAAATACGGAATGGGATATTTTAGTTGAATTAATCGTCAGCACAATAGTTTGTTGACACCAGCGTTCAGCTAAAAATGAGTTTTGAGGACGATTAGTATTTCACAGTGATACTCAGTAAAAGGTTTCAAAAAAAAAAGAAAAAGAAAAACCACTATATTTGAAAAAAATTCACTTCAGTATAAATATGAATGTCAAAATAATATACAGACAAAATGTTGAGTCTTAATGCTTAATAGTTTGGTTTCTGAGAAGCAAGTAATATAATATTTTATTCTTAAAGTCAATTCTTACTTAGGTCAACAAAGAAAAATTTTATCTCAGTTAATCATATTTAATTAATGAATTTATATTTCAAAATTTTAAAATAACATCGTGTTATCCAATACAAATTTTAAAAAAATATACTTGAACTTGAGTAGAACCATTTATAGTAGTTAATTGTAACTTCGTTAGAATTAACACAGAATAAATTTAAAATTAAAAAATAAAATTCAGTTAATGAATTAATAGTTGAAAATTGTATTAACATCAAGTGTCATCCACTACAAGTTGAACACACTCTAAATGCTGTCTCAAAAGTCTCATAAAACCTCGTGTCCGCGTCTTAAGATATTTGAG
>BMAV01026958.1:150886-167185 GCA_019973955.1 Trichonephila inaurata madagascariensis
ATCAGTAAAGTGAGTACTCCTGAATTTAAATACAATGTTTTAAAAAAAGCAGAACATAGTGATTCTACAGGAGAATTAGTGAAAGATCGTATACTTTGTGAGTATGATTTGATTGCTTCTGAAGCAAAATATCATACTCTCTACTACGCTAATTTCTTAAATCGACTACCATCTACTGAAAAGAAGCATCGCAAAGATAATCAAATCTCAGAAGCTATGGGAGAGTTTTAATTACATCGAAAATCATGACGATTCGCAATTTACATTGAAAGAGCTCAGAGATGTCCTGACAGGGTATGTACCAGACGATAAAACTATAATTACGAGACTTCAACAAAAGTATTTGACAGATGTAATAATTACGACAAAAGTAAAATCTTTTACAATCATATTTTTTTCAGGATACACAAGCTAATATTTTATTAAAAGCTTGGTATGATAATAAAAAAGTTATCCCGAAGAAGAACGGTAGCGAATTGTAGGAGCTGCAGCAGCTATTATTCATGAAGACATTCGTTCATCTGTCGTTGAAACCAAGTCTTATCCACCTCCAAGTAAAAGATTAATCAAGGGAAATCAAAAAATGTCTATTGCATTTCTTACAGGAAGTTATAATGAAAAACAGAAAAGGAAAAATAGGTAATTCAAAAACAAAATGCACATCAATAAGTCATACAATAATGGCTGCATTACGAGAACGATTATTTTATACACAGCTGCTATTAAGTCTTTCTGTATTTCTTCATAGAAGATATGGATCTGAAAGACTAATAGATGTGCTATATAGCTTGGGATTTGCAGCTTCGTATGGTAATACAGTTCGAAATTTCAACAGCTTAACATCCACAGCCTTGTATTTTATCATCGGAATCAGGCGCACTAGTACAATATGTTGGAGACAATGCCAATATATTTTGCCAATTGATTTTTTGTGGTTATATGGAAAGTTGAAGAATATTTCATCGTTGTCTGGGTGGAATGGCTTTCTCGAACAGCTCACTAAAAAAAATAAGGACTTTTCCTCTCAGGTTATGTTTCTTTCTTTTATTGATCATCCTGCCAGTGACGTAGACACAATTTATACTACTTTACATTGCGCTACATATATTGCTAAATAACATGGCCAAGAAACATGTTTAATTACTTTTCGTCAAGCTCTCTACTCTAAAGTCTCTACTACTCTAAAAGAAATTAGTATCTGTTGATATCATGACAAAAACAGGCCAGAGATGATGCAGATGTTCTTATCGTAGAAACAGCTATTGAAGAATCGGAATATCACAAGACTGCCGTCATAGTAGAAGATATTGATTTACTCATCATTTTAATTAAACATACTCAATCACATCAAGAAGAAGTGTTCTTTAAAAAAGTTGGTAAGGGGAATGCTAAAACTCAAATATACTCTTCCAAAACTTTTGACAAATATCCGTATTGTAAAAAGCACATTTTATTTCTGCACGCATTTAGTGGCTGTGACACATCTGCATTTTTTTAAAAAAGGGGAAATAAACCTTCATTTGAATATTAGAGAATCTTCCGAATTTGGATCAACTAGCTCAAGTATTCCAAGAAGAAAACTGTCCTGTACAAACATTGCATGAAAATGGAGTATGAGTCTTGTTGGCGATATACAATGGTTCACAATCTGAGAATAGTATTGATAATTTTCGTTACACTCAATTCATCAAGTCAACAAAGCTCAATAAGCCTGTGCAGTTATACAATGTTCCACCAACAAGGGCAGCGGCTCATCAACACATCAGCCATTTATATTATCAAGTTCAAACTTGGTTAGGGAACCATTTAGAACCCCAGGAAAGGGGTTGGATTCTATGGAATGAATTCTTGGAACTAATTATGACAATATTACTGCCTACTCCAGATGAATTACTCAAAAAAATATATTGCAATTGCAAAAATATTTGTGGCTCACGCTGTGGATGTAAGAAATTGGGGTGTAATGCTCTTCAGCTTGTGGCCAGTATAATGGGCAAGCCTTTTTCAATGCTTCATAATATGAGAGCGATCTCGATGAAGATTGTACTTTTGATCCCGAAATCCTTCAAGACTTGGAGACAAATATGCTTGACAACGAAAATAATGAGAATGGATTGGAAATTTTCGAGTGACTGGAAGACCATGAAAAAGAGGAAGAAAAAAATTAACATTCATGTTCGTCTTTTTATAAAAATTTTTGTAAAACCTCTTCACATCCGACTTTCAATTGTAATAATAGTATAAAACGATATTTCTAAATAAAAATATAATTAAAAATTACTTACTTTATTTTTTCTACTAAGTAGTATGTATAATAATACAATATACTTAAAAAATACTCTAAGCATATCTGTCAACTTTTGAACTACACGAACAGTGTAGTTCAGAAGTTAGTAGTAAAAGAAATATATACTTGATTAATGAAATCTGTTTTTAACTATGTATATTTTTAAGGCTTATAGACTTTATACGGCATATTATGTCATGTGACTAACGGTTGACCTTGCTTTATGCTGTAGATAGCTAAGCGCTGCGTGTTCAACGCCCTCTATCTCAAAAATGGTTTGATGTATAAAAAAGGTTCCAAACAAAAATTATAGAAATTTTTTTCTCTACAATATTTATAACAAATGCAAAAAACATTAAGCCATAAGACACAAGATATTTTCAAAAAACTGATTTTTTACCTTTGACCTCAAATATCTAAAGACGAGGTTTTATGAAACTTTTGAGACAACATTTAAGTGCCAAAATAAAGATCTATATGAATTTTCAGTTTATTATCTCTCATTCCTCAGTGAAACCCTAATATCCTAATATAACTGGACTAACAGTTTGTGCGAATAAGTTGAAGCACACATATCCCAGTTACTTAACATAATGCATGGGTAGGCAACACTTGGATCACAGATTAATATTGTCACGAAGATTCTTGGAGTAGAGCAGGTAGCTATACAACGGTTGAATAAAGCAATGAGAATTTATTGAAAGCAAGCGTGATCTACTTGATCATACACAAGACGAACTGAGCTCCAGCTCGAAGGAAGCAGCTTATATATGATAAAGTGGTGACATCTAGAATATTCTAGAAGTACTTAAACTAACATAAATTTACATATGCTGCAACTCTCTGTAAAATTCCAGAGAGTCAATTTAAATCAAATTAAAAAAAAATGGAGAGTAGCAATCGGTAGGTTTTGAACCTGAGACCAACCGTTCCACTAGCAGCGGCTTTACCACTGGACCACTCGTTCGGTGAAATGTTTGTGAAACATGGCATTACTTCCTCCTTAAAATAACATCGCCTCAATGTTAGTCTATAGTTCCTTTACATTCTGCATCTTGTCATAGGTCCTCTATACAGTACAATTTCTCCAGGAGAGTCAAGTGGAGTATCTCTCTTTTCCATCCCAACATTGTATGAAGCACCAGCTGGAGAATTACTTGGGAATTTTTCGGTGTCATTTGTTAGAATACGTTCCTGTGCTTCTGGAGTATAATACTTTTTCATATGTAGAGCATGCACAACCTGTGTAAATTTCCGTCTTCGGGGCGAGGGTTCTAATTCTTCAACTTCATATGTAACGTCGGATAGTTTTCTTACAACTCGGTAAGGACCGAAGTAACACTTTAACAGCTTTTCAGACAAACCAACTTTCCTAACAGGCGTAAAAATCCAAACTAGTTCGCCAGGTCGGTATGATACACTCCGGTGTCTGGCATCATATCTGGTTTTGTCCCTGTGCTGTGCTTCTAATGTTCTGATTCTGGCAAGCTGTCTGGATTCTTCTGCTCGAGTTACGAGTCGACTCATATAGTCATCTTCTGATCTGTCAGCGATGTATGGAAACACAGTGTCAAGTGTGGTTTCGGCTTCTCTACCATGGAGAAGATAAAAAGGAGTGTAACCCGTTGTTTCTTGTTTTGCAGTATTGTAAGCAAAAGTGACAAAAGGAAGAATTTCATCCCAGTTTGTTTGCTCCACGTCAACGTACATTGAAAGCATATCTGCCAAAGTTTTGTTAAACCTCTCGGTTAATCCATTCATCTGTGGATGATATCCAGTCGTCTTTATGTGCTTAGAGCTACATAATTGACCAAGTTCTGTCACCAGCTTTGACTCGAAGACTTTGCCACGATCGGTTAGAATAGTTCGGGGCGCTCCATGTTTCAACACAATTTCTTCGGTAATGAATTTTGCTACTTCTTCAGCTTCGGCAGTTGGTAGAGCTTTTGTGACCGCGAAACGAGATAAGTAATCCGTGCAAACGATAATCCATTTATTTCCTTTCGTTGATCCTTATAAGGAAACCTTCCAAGAAGATCTATGCCAACGCGTTGGAAAGGCACACAGGCTGGAGGAATTGGTATGAGGAGACCAGGTGGTTTCTGAGGAACTGATTTCCTCCTTTGACACTCTCGGCAATGCATAACATAGCGACGTACACTCCTATACAGTCCTGGCCAAAAGAAGTGCTTCCAAATTCTATCGTACGTTTTTGCGAAGCCTAGATGTCCAGCAGTTGAAGCATCATGAAATTGCTGTAGAATTTCAAGATAGAGATGCTTTGGGATTATTGGCAGCCATTTTCTTTCATTTGGATCGAAGTTCTTCTTGCAAAGTATTCCGTCTATGAGATTAAAACTTCATGGTATGAATTAATTTGGATAGTTCCGGATCTTTTCTTTGCTCTTCGGCGATATCAGAAAAGGATGCGAAGGTAGTTTTTTGCTCAGAAGGAAAAACTTCATCCTCAACAGGGTTTCTTGAAAGGCTGTCAGCGTCTTTGTGTTTCTTCCCACTTTTATAAACAATTTCTAGGTCATACTCTTGAAGACGGAGAGCCCATCTGGCAAGTCTTCCTGACGGATCCTTAAGTCCTGTAAGCCAACAAAGGGAATGGTGGTCGATTACGATTTTGAAGTGTCTTCCAAAAATATATGGTCAGAATTTAGCAACAGCCCATACAAAAGCAAGGCATTCGCGTTCAGTCATCGAATAATTCCTCTCAGCCTTTGTCAGGGTTCTTGAAGCATAGGCAATCACTTTTTCTTTGTATCTGGACTAAGATGGTGCCTAGACCGTAACCATTTGCATCTGCATGCAGCACTGTGGGGGCCTTTTCATCAAATAGTTCTAGGACCGGTTCGGACATGAGGGCTGTCTTCAATTTCTCAAAGGATTCCTGTTGATCATCTCCATGTAAATTTGGAATAATTTTTTAGAAGTTCTTGGAGAGGTTGAGCCTTCAGACAAAAATTCTTAATAAATCGACGGTAGTAGGAGCATAATCCTAAGAAACTTCTGACGTCACGTATATTCTTAGGAGCTGGAAAGTTTGAAGCTAACTTTTCCTGTGGATCGGGCACTATACCCTCTTCGGACACGAGATGCCCCAAGATCTTGATTTGCTGGCTACCAAACACGCACTTCTTAGGATTTAGAAAAAGACCGGCATCTTGGATGCATTTTAGTAGGATCTGTAAGCGTTGAAGATGGTCGTCTAAGGTCTGAGAAAATACAATGATGTCATCAAGGTAGCAGAGGCACATTGTTCATCTTAGGTGTCGTAAAAGATTGTCCATCATCCGCTCGAATGTGGCCGGAGCGTTGCACAGCCTGAAAGGCATAACTTTGAATTCGTATAAACCCTCAGGTGTGATAAACACAGTTTTTTCTTGATCTGCTTCGTCAACTTCAATTTGCCAATATCCTGATGATAGATCCATGGATGAGAAGAGTTTTGATCCTTGCAGGCTATCAAATGTATCGTCTATACAAGGGAGAGGGTACACATCCCTCTTAGTAATTCTATTGAGCCGTCTAGTCCACACAAAAGCGCCACAGTCTACGCACGTCTTTCTTGCGTACTAAGATGACAGGAGATGACCATAGACTCTCCGAAGGCTGTATGATTCCCTTGTCTAACATTTTCTCTACTTCATCGTGAATTATATGACGCTCTGCTGAGGACACACGATACGCTCTCTGTTTTACAGGTAAATTATCCCCTGTATTAATACGATGCTTCACGGTAATTTGGGGAGTAACATTTTTGCTCTCCTTAAATGCTTCTGAATACTCCTGCAGCACGTCTACCAACATTCGTTTTTGATTAGCATCAAGGTCAGGTGAAATCATCTTAGAGATTCAAAAGACTGCTTGGTTTCGGAAATTTCTGTAGGGACTCTTGAGGTTTCAGAAATTGTATCGATGCAATTGGGACAGAATGGATCTGCAAAAGCAACACACATGCCTTGAGGGATGACCTTTTCTTGTGATTGTCTTGTGATCCCTTTCGGCTGTACATAATTTCCATTGGCGACTTTAAGGACAGTGTGGTTATGAGCGGGAAACATCACTTTTTTAAGATATCAGCGGAATTTCTCAGATACCACCGATGATGAAGCGCCAGAGTCCACAAGAGCTTTTACTGGTAAACCGTCAACTGTAACGTCTAGGTGATTCCCACTCATTTTTGTGGCAGTCGGAGGATTTGAAAAACCAGCGGCCTCACCTCCAAAGAAGGTCACCTCACTTAGTTTTCCTCATCTCGACGGATGGGAGATCGGCTGGGACTACGTCGGCCATAGGGAGAGGGTGATCTATAGCGGCGTACTGGTGATCTTCCCCTGCTTGGAATAGGTGATGGTGTTCTAATCGCTTGTTGGCTGCATTCGTCAGGGGACAAGTTAGGGGATGGTGGCTGACTGTTGGTTGCTTGGCGGCTTCTGTATGCATCAAAAATAGCTTGTCGTTCACGGCAGTAATGAACCACGTGGCCTGGTCTCCCACAATGTAAGCAAATAGGTCTGTTATCGTTGGTTCTCCACACATCGGTCTGCCTAGGGACAGGTAAAGGTTCGACAGGGCATCTTGGTTGGCGTACAACAGTTGCATACGTCCTGGGTCTTCTTGGTGGTTCATTTCTTCTATTTACTGCTACAGACCTAGAAGAGATTACAGGGCATAGTGCTTGCTGCACTTCTTCCCTTATGACTTCATCGAGGGATGGGGATTCTAGCTGGGTATTCTGCTGCGCTGGTGCGAACATCCTTTGAACTTCCTCCCTCACAATGTGTCTAATGAAGGTTACCAAATCTTCATGTTCTCCTACGGATGCTACAGGAACAACATTTGGTAATCTTGTGAACCGGTGCTTGGCTATACGTCTTTGATTCATTTCTTCAATGCGTTGACACTCCTTGATGAAATCTGAGGTACAACTAATGTCCTGAACAAGTAAAGACTGGTATACGTCTTCTGCAACGCCTTTCATAAGATGAGAAACCTTCTCATTTTCGGTCATCTTTGGATTGACCTTATGGCAGAGTACTAGCACACTTTGAATATAGGACTGAGTGTTCTCACCTGTTTTTTGCGCTCGGTTCTTGAGCTCACGTTCAGCTGTTTTATGAATAATTCCGTCGAGCCAAATGCAATCTTTAGCTGATCTTGAAATTTTTCCCAGGAACTAAGGTTTTCTTCGTTATTCTCGTACCACAGCCTGGCGGTACCCTTTAAAAAGAAATAGGCATTTGCAAGGCACATAGTGTCATCCCATCAGTTAAATTGTGAGATTCGTTCGTATTCCTTAAGCCATCTTGACGGATCGTCATCTGCCTCGCCATGAAAAATTGATGGTGCTCTGACTGGCAGCACCAAAGGGAATATCGGGAATGTTTGACATTCAGAGTCTTGCAACATGTCTTTTGGAGATTTACCCCTTGTAGGTGAAACCAAGAGTCCAAGTTCAGGTGAAAGACCTTGTAAACGACGGCTTCGCCTACAATTTTCTATTTCTGCCACCGTGGATTAAGTATACCCGACGCCTCCACCAATGTCACGAAGATTCTTGGAGTAGAGCAGGTAGCTATACAACGGTTGAATAAAGCAATGAAAATTTATTGAAAGCAAGCGTGATCTACTTGATCATACACAAGACGAACTGAACTCCAGCTCGAGGGAAGCAGCTTATATACGATACAGTGGTGACATCTAGAATATTCTAGAAGTACTTAAACTAACATAAATTTGTATACGCTGCAACTCTCTGTAAAATTCCAGACAGTCAATTTAAATCAAATTAAAAAAAACAGCGAGTAGCAATCGGTTGGTTTTGAACCTGAGACCAACTGCTCCACTAGCAGCGGCTTTACCACTGGACCACTTGTCCGGTGAAATGTTCCCGAAACATGGCAATATTATTAATGAGTAAATCATATTAAAAGTAGACTAAAATTTTTTAATAATAAATTTAACACTTTTTTAATTGCCTTCACATTAAGCACCTATAATATGTTTATCTACTTTAAATATTATTATATATAAGGTATATCCTTCTAAGTGCATGCATGGAATAGGGTTCCATGAAACTATTTTCTAGTTCAAGGGGTTCTATGAAAACACCTACTTCTAGGGGTTCCGCGAGTTGAAAAAGTTTGAAGACCACTGAGCTATACCAATAATATTATTCTCTATGTAATTTGCTGCAGCTTTTTCGATACTCAATTTGGAGCTGTCCAGTCATTTTTCCATGGGAAACTTATGCTCATACTTCTTTCAAATATGTCCATCTTTAATCTCTTCCCAACACTGACATTTGGAAAGTTTGGCCAAATATCAGTTGTTAATGGACTAGCATCACATAATATTCAGTGATAATTATCAATGCATTTATGCATAGAAGAGATCAAATCAAAACTTCCAAGCAGATTTTCTTAGGCAGAGCACATGCACCATTACACTCCTATAGTGATTGCATAATTTCTATTATGATGAATTTTTTAATATTATACATACCTCAATCCAATTGAAAAATATACAGTGGTGGCTAAAATTGTGGACATCTTTTAAAATTATGTTTTTTAAGTTTGTATGCCTATAAAAAATGTTACTTTGCCCAAAATGCAAAGTATTTTATATCATTTTAAAGATAATTTAATACTAAATTCAATAAAAAATTCAAATATTTGCAACGCAAAGAAAGTTATGCTGCAATAACTATCAATATACATTGGATACTGATGATATCAGTGAGTTATCAGTGCTTAGTGGGATAGCTATTATTTTTAGTTATAGCTTCACATCGATGTTTCATTGAGCTAAAAATAGTTTCAAGCTCTTCATTGGGTATTACATGATACCAGAAAACAATTATATCCTCAATTAGATTCTTTTTATTTCATGGGTACCTTATTCAGACAAGTTTTCAAACAAAAATCACAAGTTTTCGATAGGATTGAGGTCAGGACTGTTTCCTGGCCAGGACAACAATGATATTTAGTCAAAATACAATGGCATCAAAAGAATAGATTGGACATGTGTGATGAGAAAGTGGTATTTCCTATGTTAAAATTACGAGACAAGTGGGTTTTTTTTAAAAGTTTTGTTTAAGACAGACTTTTGTTTAAGATGCCAGAAGGCAAATTTAATAAAAAAATTTTTTTTAAAAAGTAGGAAAAGGCCAATAAAGGTGCACAAAATCTGTTGTTGACAGAAAAATAAAAATATTATGTCTCCAAGATAAAGAATGTTATGGACAGCCAATCAGAAGTGATCTGATTGATGCTTGTGTATCTGTCAGTTAGTTCAAAAACAATCAGGAGAAGATTAGCAGATGTAAGACTAAAAGGCAGAATTCAAAGAAAAAAGCTGTATCTCAATTTACAGCAGCGGTAAAAGGGACTACAGTGGACAATGGAACATTAATTGGACAAATTATTATTGGTCACAAGTTATATGGAGGGACAAAACTAAAATAACATTATTCAGTAGTGATAGACTAAAATATGTAAGACATAGAATACCAGAATTGCAACATCCTGACTGCATCCAGGCAACTGTGAAGTACACACATAGTTTTAAGATTTGCATATCTTAAAACTATGTCTGTTGTCTTCATATATCAATGGGACACTGAATATCATAAAATACATGGACACCATTCTGGAACCCAGACTTCTACATTCCATCAGGGATTTATTTACCACAACAATGCTTCAATTATTTTTCAGCAAGATTCTGTTCCTTGACACACAGTAAAGTAATTGAAAGACTGGTATCATTCCAAGATTCTTGAGTTGTTATCCAAGACAGGAAACAGTCCTGACTTCAATCCTATTGAAAACTTGTAGCACCCTTTGAAAACTCTTGTCCGAATGAGGTACCCATGAAATAAAAAGGAAGTGATTGAGGATATAATTGTTTCCTGACATCATGTAATAATGAATGATAAGCTTAAAACTATTTTCAGCTCAATGAAACATCGATGTGAAGCTGTAATTAAAAATAATAGCTATCCCACTAAGCACTGTTAACTCACTGATATCATCAGTATCCAATGTATATTGATAGTTATTGCAGCACAACTTTCTTAACGTTGTAAACATTTGAATTTTGTTTTTTGTATTGAAATAAGTATTAAATTTTCTTTAAACTTATCTAAAAAATACTTTTCATTTTGTGCAATGTAACATTTTTTTATAAGCATACAAACTTAAAAAACATAACAATTTTAAAAAGTGTCAAAAATTTTGGCCACCACTGTATAAAGCATTACTAGAAGGTAGTAGTTTTGGTTTCAGGATTTTTTGCTTCATTGATCAAATATTTATTAATGTTACACTTGGAAGCAACACAAAGGCAATTGATGATTAGACTTCATAATTTTGGATCATCATAAAATGATGCTTATGACACCTGAGCTATCAACACTATGACATGAGCACTTTTACCATCATCCAGCTACACAATGGTTCTTAGTGGCATGAGGATTCAAACCTACAATTCGACTCCAACAATACATGTAAGAGCTCGAACTTGTAACCATGACCACTAGACTGACAAGACTTTCTCATATTCATCATACTTTTAAATACCTGTAGCTGGTTGACATCATTTTTTAATATATATGCCCATTATTATATAATCAGGATGATTGACATTTGATTCACTACAATTTGAATGTAAATTTTCAGCTCTACATTACATATAATATTTTACTCTAAAATTTTTAAAAAATCTACAGTAAATTAAAATATAATTACATCTAATAGTTAAGATAAATGTGAGTTCATACCTTACTCAATAATGTAATAACACAGTATATTAAAAAGATCATAACACCTTGCGATACAATTTGTGCTTCTCCATAAGTAAAACTGCCAGGACACTTGGATAATAGTTTTTGTACTAAATAACTGTAATACCAAACACCAAATAAACATAATGCGTAAGAAAGTATAAAATCTGTAAAGAAAAAAATATATCATTCATATTTCTCTTAGCAAAATAATAAATTTTCATAAGTAAAGTTTCACTGAAATATAAAGTAACACTTAACAATCAAACACCAATGAACTTACTGTAAGAAAAAAAATGCCACATAAATAAAGAGGATGGTAAAGATAAGACAGTTTGAAAAATAGTTTTTCTGTATAAAGTCCTGCTATGATGATCTTGAATAGTAGGAGATAGACATGAGCTTAAACATACATTAAAAAGAAATATGTATACACCTAAAAGGAAAATTTCAAAAACATTTAGCAATACAAAATATTGTAAGCAATTCACTTTTATTATTAATATTTTTAAAATATATACTTTAAAATGCATATATTATACTTTAAAATGCAATAATTAAAAAAAAATTTTTTTAATGCAATTCAAATAGATTAAAAAAATTATTTTTATACAAATTAATTATTGCATAAAAATTATTATAGAAATTTAAATTAGTTTACTAAACGTTAAAAAAATGATGAAAATATTCTAAGTCCTACCTGCATGATACTTTATCATGAAAGGAAACAAACAAAAAGGTAGTAATAACGAGCACCAAAGACCATGACTAGAATTTTTTCTAGAAAAAAAATTTGATGATAAATACATAAGTTATCTTAAAAATACATAAACAATCTTAGCCTCCTCAAGAATGATTTTTATAGTGAGAAAAAAAATGAAAACTTGTTTCATTCATTTTATATTGATAGGAATTCAAGAAGTAAAATAATAAAAATGGAAAAAACAGTTAAAAAAAAATCATGGTCACATTAATGGCCACTCAGTGCTACATGTATTTTATAAGTGAGATAATTTCATACTTTCATGGCATATCAGTTCACATTTCTCACAAAAGTAACGAGTCTGTCTTGCACATTTATTTCTTTTGACATCCTGGATGATTTTTATAATTTTTTTTTTTACGATAATGACCTATACAGTCCAGTTTAACTTCAGCATCCACTTTGGTCCAGTTTTGGGATATTTCAGAAAGGTGTTCACATAGAAAACTTCATGCAGCTCTAATTTGCTTTTTGGTTTGTTTGTCCACTCTTGTCATTGTGGCAGTTATTGATGCTTTAAATTCCAGAAAGGATACATTGGATGTTTCCAAATTTTCAATGCCTTTCATTATTTTGCTATTCTGTAAAATTGTGATCTCGGATAAATTTCACTTTTTCTTGTAACCTAGACACATATCATAAAAATGCATAAATTTCTTTTATATACTAATACAAAACGTCAAATTACATGTGGTTGTATTTAAGCAAGAGCACCATCTCAAATGATAACAATACATGTTGTGTAACTTTGAAAATTTCCTATAAAATTAAGGTACTTATGCATTATCATAACCTATTTGCGACATTATATGAAACAAAGCACATGGTGGCAAATTCAGCATATAGGAAATTGGGGTTGCCAACTTGGTGAGTTATTAATAGAGTAGACAATTGTTGTTATTTGTAAGTACCAAAATAAACAAACAGTACATTTCTTTTTTAAGGCTACACAATACCCTACAAATTTCAGAAATACCAACATTTTTTTTTTTGTGTGCATTTTCTTGTGGCCCATATCATTGGGAAGCTTGCTACTAAGATCTGATAGCAAATTAGTTTTTAAGATATTTGAAGTTTTCTGGGCTTAGGTTTAATTTTAAAGCATTTTTCCACTTTTAAATTGAATTAATTAAAAATATTTTTGAGCACAATCAACTCTTTCAGTGTGAAATGTTTGTTAATTTCAATTTTCATTACTAAAATCACTTCTGCTTGTTTATTTTTTGAGTTCTCATAGTTACTTAAGATTTATTTCAAGGCCAGTTTTTATTTCAAAAAAATAGTTTATATAACTTAGAAGTTTTATCATTAATTTTTTCCTGTTGAGAAAATGACATTGCCAAAACGTTCTCAGGTTGCTGTGAGAAACAATATTTCTACAAGATGGAATACTGAAAATGCTATATCTAAAAATCAGCCCTCGGCTGATACTGTAATTAAAATTCAAGTATAGCAGATTAAACTAAATATTTCCTTGATGTACCAAACAATATTAAAGTAAACATATTGTAGTACTATATTTTAGTATTTCAAAGTGGCATAACAAAAACTCACATTTGCTAAACTGCCCCAATTAAAAACTGAAAAAAAAAATTTTAATTTATGTACAAACCTGGCAATTTTTAGCTTAAGTTAGTATCATTATTGTTCTGTATATAAATGCTTTGTGCTTCAAATTTTTTGTGAAAGTATTAGGTTAAGATTAAGCTAAATAGCCTGTCATCGTAACAAATACTATCATTATTATACAAAAATATATTTTGAACTAAAAAAAATGTTTTGAGTCATATTTAATTAAAATAGGGTTTTAACGTAAGACATACATTGGAAAATAACATATTAAAAAATTAGTACTTTACATGTATTAAAAGTTTTTGTTTTATGCCTTTACAAACTTTAAATGCATTTTTCTCAGACTTTTAATTTTGAAGATATAAGTGTTTTCTAATCCCTAAGGCATTATTTTTTTAGTTCAAGATAGAGTCTTCAAATTTTTTGTTTATACTCCCAAATGTATGCATTATAAGAGTCAGAATGGATTTAGGTCTGAAATCTCTAGTTATTTTTTTAAAAAATGCTAAATTTAATATTTTAAAAAATTTGGTGTTTTTTTTCAGGTTTAGCTAGAAAAATAATTATTAAATATCAACAAAAGAACAGATTTTTAAATCCATATTAGCTGCACAGCCCGGCCCAGGGGCGGCTCTAGGGCCAGACCCCTGCCCGGGGTGGCATTTGGGTTGAATTTGAAAAATATTTTTTTTTTTGTTACAAAACATTTGACGTATTTTCTGAAATATTATTGGGTGACAATTTGGTATTTCATTTAACTTATTTTATTTATTTTGTACCCTGTATGTTTAACGTCAGTTTTCTTTTATGTTGAAACATGAGGGGTTCGAAGTGAGAATATATGTTAAATCATGAAAAATTTCATATGTTTACACATCTTTAACTTCCTCCCTATCCAAGAGTGGGGTCACAACATTCCTTTCCCCATACAATGTCGGGTGTCAGCTATTCAAAAGGGGGCAGTGGTAATAAAAGTTTCTGAATGATAGAAAGCCACATAAGATGTTTTATTTTAGTCTTGAGTGTGGTTACTATAAGTTAAAATAAACACCTGTGATCTCCACCATTAGTAAACTCTTTTTCAAAAAAATTGTCAGCTAAAATGGCCGATTTCTTCTCTTACATTTTACTCGTTTGAAGTAATAGGTAATTATGTCCTTAATTTTGAATTAATTTGTAAGACTTAAAATAGTGTATATATATATATTGTTACACTGTCTTTTTGTTCACAAGAATTATTCAAATTTTATAGGTGTGTATATGTGAACAATTTAACTTTTTTTAATTATAATTTTTTGCTTTGGAGAGAGGGGTGTCATTTTCCATATTTGTCCGGGACAGCAAACTGCTAGTGCTGGCATTGCACAGGCTTTCTCTATTTTTATAAATTTTCCCTTCCCTTCACAAAATTACCACTACCATTATTTTTTTTCGAAGCGTCATCCTCTTCACTTGACAAAGGTTCAAAATTTCAAGGTGTGTTGCCAAATTCTCTTGAGTAGGTGTGAACAGTGTGACTTTAAAACACTCACTCACTTTGCAATTTTTATTAGTCCCCAGAAACGAAAATGTACCTTTTTTAAAAATAGTTGTATATTGAAGAAAGACAGAAAAGTAGAAATTTTTAAATTTACAAAATTCCACAACTATATTAAATGAATTAAAATTGTGAGAATTTTTTGAAATGTTCAATACACGGGAAAAAAGTTTCATGCAATTATTTTTATAAATGAAGAAGTTATTAAATGTTTGATTTAAATTTTGAATATTTTTTAAAAATTAGTAAAAAAAAGTTTTTGGCATTTTATTTTTTAAATCACTGATTCTAAAAGATCAGAGTCTGAGCTTTTTAAAAATCATTTTCATTTAAATGCATCAATTTGGATTCATTTTAGAAAAAAATCATAAAATATGCAAAACTTTGTTTTGCAGAAAAAAACAACATACAGAATCGTGGCAAATTAAAAATATCTACACCAGGAAGGGTGAACTGATGGCATGTGACACAATATTTTGGGCACGCCACCGATCAAAATGGTTTGCATTTTAATTCAAAATGACAAAGTACAATATGAAGTATCACGAACAAAATCTAGTGATTGGTCGTAGTTTTCAGCAAGATTTTCACAGGTCAAAGAATTATTGGAAATGCTCAAGTTTTTTATGTATCCCAATGCGACTTCATTTAAAAAACTGAACTTGTCCCAATTCGACTGGTCGGCAATTGAAAAACTTGAAATGCATAACTCTCCGATTGATTTCCAGTCTAGTTCAACAGATTCAAAAATTTGTTGAAAAAAATAAAAAGTTGGAATTGATTAAAAAAGAAAGATTAACAAGCAATATAAGTAAAAATACTAGTAATGAAAATTTGGAAACATGGAATTCGATTCCAGACACATTGAACTGTTTGAAGAAGCTGGACCATGTTATTTTAACCATACTTTCATCTACCAATGTCTACGAGTCATTATTTAACCAAAGATGAATAGCATTACAGACTCATTTAAAAACCGTTTGGCAGATGATCACATGCCACCAATTCCACATGCTTCTGCTAAAAGTAACTTCTTACAATCCTAATGTAAGTTATTTGTCATCAGATCTGCAACAGCAGAAATCACGCTAATGTCACTTCATATAATTTAAATTACACGATAGCTAAAACATTTACTACTATAAAGTTCAAAATGTATTTTTTCGTAGAAAATAAAGAGTCTTGAGTTGTTAGTATTTAGTTTTATTATTTTCTTAATATTCACAAGTCGAAATTATTTGACGGCACGTCTATACCTCATTAAATATTTATGTAGAAGAAAATGGCACATTGATCCAGAAAGGTTCGCCACCCCTGATCTACACTATAGAAATTCATAGCTA
>BMAV01026958.1:170785-194902 GCA_019973955.1 Trichonephila inaurata madagascariensis
TCTTCTCTTACATTTTACTCGTTTGAAATATTAACAGATAATTATGCTCTTAATTTGTAGTTTTTAAGATTTAAAATAATATATATATATTGTTATGCTGCCTTTGTTCACAAGAATTATTCAAGTGTTATGCGTGTGTATCTATGTGAACAATTTTTCTTTTTAAATTATAATTTTTTGCTTTGGAAACATAGGCAGCATTTTCCATTTTTGTCCAGGGCAGAAAAACTGCTAGAACCAGCCTTGCTAACATGAATAGAAACATACATTTGTTTACCTTTGAAGTTTTATAGTGTATATACTAACCTTTGTTCGCAATAACCTAAGTGACTTTATATAACCAAAAAATTTTAAAAATAGAACATTTTAAAAGTTTAAAAAACTTCAAAAATTCTTAATTTTTTAAAATTGTAAAATAATGTCTGGTCAGACTGACTTTACTTTTACACAATCAACCTCATATTATAATCTGAATATGAAAAAAACTATTTTTACTGTTACCACCTCCAAAAAATTTCTTTGAAAAAGGATACTGAGTAGTCTTAAATTTCATGCTTGTTTAAAAAATATATTTAATATATCTGGTATAATTTTTATCAAAAATTAACAATTTGTTCAAATAATACTAAGATACTACCAGATGAAATATTACATTATGTTACTTATTACTAACTGTACACCATTAATATTATCAGTGCAACTAAAGCACAAGAGTTGAATTTTTCATGAGAAGTTCTGTAGTGATTAATTTACTATAATTTCTTTCAGTTTCATTAATAACGGTGATTATAAAAAAAAACAGTGTTTACATGTGTTGTCAAGAGTTTAAAATAAGTTTTTAATGAAGCCCTTTTTTGGAATTTTATTAAGTGCTTATAAAATTCAAAAATAAACAAAAAATATCAACCACTTATAAAATAATACTTTGTACAGACAAAAAAAAAATCATGCTATAATTTTTTTTTCACGTTGAAAAAAAAATCTTCTTTCAATTTATAATCATAATCTCTCTTTAGCACTTTCATAGAGATATTAGATATTAAATCATCTGTTTCACAATTATTTTCTTTCCATAATGTATCATTCTCTTTTTACTTGTGGTTATTTATGGGAGTTTTGGAAGCTATTCATCGGTTCAAGTGTAGTATAGGGGGGCCACTTGGCGCAGTCCATTTTTTTGGCGACTAAAAGTGTTCGCCAAGGTACTTTTTTCGGAATTATTTATTATTTATTTTATAATGAATTCGATATCTCACCATAACATGAAGATAAAAATCGCCAAATCCAAAGAAAAATAGCCAAATCCGAAGTGGCCCCCCTATACTACACTTGAACCGTCTAAGTTTTACAACACATACGTACATATAAGAGATTAATAACTTTTAGGAACCTCTCTAAAATTAAACAATAAATCACATTATTTATAAGAGTTAAGGAACATAATTTTATACCTTAGCTTGATCTCCATACTGCTAATTACTTATTCGGGTAACATTTGAGAATATCTGAGACATTAAGACCCTTTGAAAATATTTAGCAGACAGATTTTTTTAAATATTGCCACTCAAAAGAAACTACAAGTTCAAATGCTAAATAATATTCCCCGTTTAAAATTATTTAAACAGTTTTGAGTTTTACTGTTTTTAATAAATTTGTGTAATTTTTGAAACTGTTGCTCCTTACGATAAATACCATCAAAAGGATTTCTATAAATTACTTTTCTTAAAAAAATATTAATAAAGCAATTAAAAACTTTCTTCTTTGTGAGAAAGATATGGCAACTGCTATTATCTCTATTTACATTTTGTTTCTGACTTGTTAATTTTTTGAAGTTGGTATTGTTGTTGAGTTAATTTTTTTAGTCTGTTGAGAGAGTAGAATATAATTTATGTAATTCACTCTATTTTTTGACGTGGTAAAGTGCTTTCTAAAGAGCTTTTTTTAACATTTTTATACATTAATTTAAAATATTTTTATATTTCTTAGAAAATAAAATGAACACGACAGCGGAAATATTAAATGACGTGCAAGATCAGAATCTCGAGTTAGAAAGGCAAAGCACATTTAACAAGTCTGAAATTTCTTCCAACAAACATTCTCAACAACAACAAGTTTCAAATCTTTGTTATTTTTATTCAAATTATGGATATTGTAAATATGGTCAAAATTGTAAGTTTTTACATCGCAGAAAAAATTATATCACCGCTAAATCTACACAAAAAGAGTTCTTTCCTCAAAAATACTCTAGAAGAAAAAATGTAATTGAGAAAACATCACCATCTGAAACAGGAAGTACGACTTCATTCCAAACAAAATATAATTCTACTGTTGTGAGCCAAAATTTCACTAAACGGCCTTGTCGATATTTCAAGGCAGGTCGTTGTGAAAAAGAAAACTGTTTATATAACCATGATGTTGGAAAATATAATTTAAAGGAGTTACCACAAAGCACAAAAGATCTTAAAGTAAATGCTTCTACTAAAATTGCTTCTAAAAAAAGATATATTCCTGTCTGCCACTATTTTAAAAGAGGGCTTTGCCAAAACGGCGACAATTGCAAATATTTCCATAATCCGAAGTATGAAAATTCAGATTTATCTCATGATACTGTCCTAAATAGAGTGCATAATCAAGAAAATAAAAACAATGAGAATGTAAGTGAAAGTTTGGTTAATCAAAAAAGTAATGAATGCAACAATAATATTTTATCACAGCCTGTTGCAAACTGTGAAAGTAGTGAAAACATAGCTCCTAATACTATTAAACAATCATTTCAAAGTGATAATTTTGTTAATAATTCAGAGCAATCTACTTGCCAAGAAAATTGTATCAGTAACTATGAAAATGGGCTTCAATCTAACAATGATACTGGTGTGATAATAGCTAATCATATTTTAAAAACTGGGCAACTAACAACTCAAACTGTAAGGACTTTCAAATTATCCTCATTATCTGAAAATGAAATTCTTCAACTCAGGTAAACAAATTTATAATTGTATTAATATAATAATTGTATTTGTAAAGTTTTTATTAAAAATGTGATTTACAAAAAGTATGCATCATAAAATCGGGCGTATAACATGCACTTTTATTGTAAAAAACAAGTTAGAAATGTACAAGTGCATGTTACATGCCAGTAGGGATTGCAATACCAAATACCTGTATTTTGAGCCATTTGTACAATTTTGTAATACCAATATTCACAGGTTTAAATACCAATTTTTCGGTATTTACTACAAATCTTTTAAAATTGTCTCCATTGTATGTTCAGGGATCGCTAACATAGCAAAATTGTATACGTTTTTGTTTATGTGTCTCCCTAACCGGCGAAATTAATTAGACTGGGGATATAAAGTTGCACTGTACAATCAAACGAAGTGATAAAATATGAGAATCTTCCAAAGAAGTGAGCCAAAACTACCCTACTACAGCTCAGAGCGATATTGCACACACGGAGGATTCGTATCCCTGAAAACAAGGTTGTGGATGTGAACAAAGTGTGTAATATTTCGATATATTTTAAATTGTTGAGTTTGTTAAATTGTTGACATTGTCTTTGAATATCATACTTTAGGGTTCAAAATATTTTTCAGATTCATTATATATATACTCATAAACAATAACCCATATATTAATGAATAAGAATAAATTTAAAGAACATAAAAAATCATTTGATAATACTTCAGATTGGATGCATTATTCATATGATGAAAAGAATATGGTGGCACAGTGTAAATAAGATATTCCTTTCCTTTTTTTGTGTGCGATTCTTTATATACTGTTATAATTTATAAGTTACAAATTATTTTTGTGATATTTACACTCTGTAATAAAGCAACCGGCAAATAAAACAAAGAAACATTTGTTTTCTTTCTTTTTCTAACATTTCTACTACAGGTGTCCCGGTATTAAGATCTAAAAAATACCGAATACCGGTATTGAGCTTTTGGTCCTATATTGCAATCCCTACATGCCAAAAATAAAAGAAGAGATGAGCACAAAAAAATTAGACTTCTACATATATCAAAGTACTGTTTATTTAAAACAAATGACATACCTTATGAATTCAAAATATAAGAGCATTGTACACATACATTTGAGGTTTCTTTGTAAAAAAGGCAGTGTGCATTAGACAGCGAATATATCTAAATAAGAAACATTGTTATTTGAAAGTATAGATGCGCATTTTGCACCGGATTTTACGGTATTGAAATTGCAGGTTTTTGTTTAAGAATATCATAATATACCTGTTGACTCATGCTTTATAATATTTCATACAGTATTTAATTTTATGTTGCATAAAGTGCTGCATATTTTATAAATTTGATTTTTCAGAGATCTGTTAATTTTAAATTGATTATTGAATAATTTTGAATTGCTTTTGCTTTTTGAGAAAATTAAATTTTTGTGTTTCATCTGTATCAATGTTTTGAAAAGAGTTACAATGTTCAGTCAAACTTTTCTTGATTTGCTTTTTCATCAGAATTTTTACTAGGTTGGTATACAATCTAGGTTGATTCTTGAGATTCTTTTGAAAGTACCAAAATCTATTATCTCACCTTTTGAAGCCACATTTGCTTTCTGAACCCCATTACTGTAACCATATTTATTTTCATATTTTTCCTAATTATGCTTCCAGTGTATTAAAATTATTAAATTTCTTTCTTTTTCTTAAAAACTTTCTAAAAAAATCAACCCTTTTTCTTATTTTACCAATAATACTCAAATTTGACATCTTTTGCCATTGCTTACCCCATTGTAGCATTTCTTGCTTCCGCACCACAGGTCCAGGGTTCAAATCTCAGGCTGGGCAAGGTCGACTCAGCCTTTCATCCCTTTAATGGGCTAATAAATAAGTACCAGGTTTGCTTGAGAACTAAACACTGGGGGTTTGGCATCAGACTGACCACCTGACTGGAATATCTGCTCATGCACCTAAGCGCCCAAGGCCACGTATACTAAGATGGGTACAGTAGGCCTTGGACCTTGTGAGCTAGATTACGCCACTGAGTTTAGATTTAGAATGGTATAAAATATGTGAGAAAGCATTAAAAAAGGTGACTTTTCTGGGGTATTTTTTATGAAGGAAGTGACTTATTGAACTATATTCTAGCAGTCTTTCTCTTGAGTCCACAGTAGATTTTAAATGAAACAAGCTACAATCTATAGGAAGTTCAATACATCCATTCTCAAACAAATAAGACAATTCATTTCATTTTTCAAAAAAATATGTTAACTTCTACTTAGTTTATTCACATTTGAATGCTGTCCTCTGACACTGTGCCAGGTCAGACTTTCCCTTCAAAGCTAGAAAGAAAAGAAGAGAAAAATCTTGGAATTATCAGTAAACAGTCTAAAAAATTTATTTATTTATTTTCTTTAAACATTCCAGTTTAGCTCTGTGTAAATTGTCAACCCTTTTAAGCATTAACACAGCTAATAGTAAAAGTCTAACATAATTCACTATTGTATCCTTTAATGTAAAAAAAACCAAAAAAGAGTAAAATTGAGATTAATGTTTACATAATGGGACTTTCTTCCTTTTCTTATTCTATAGTAATATAGTATGCAGAACATAAAATTCTTCTAGTTTTCATTACATGTAGTTTTATTTTAATATTTATATTTATTTCTCCTGTATTAATTTTTTATATGATTTCAATTTCACAGTTGAATAAAGTAATGTTCATAATTGTAAAAATGAGAGGTATCACTTAATTCAGATTTATCTTACATTTGATGCAGTAATTCTGAAGAAAAAAAGCTACTTTAAGTAATTTTGTGTGTGTTTTACTCCTAGAAATTATTTTGTTAAATGTTTCGGGAGAGTTAAAAGTTTTTCTATTCATTTTATTACTTTACTCTTATTTTGATAAAACAAGTAATTTTTTGGTGCTAATTTGATATCGGGGGTAGTAGCGTCAAGCTGTTTATGTTCGCCAAGATGGGCTATAATATTACAATATGGTTACCTTAATATTTTTATCGTCTGTCGATGTGGTTGCTATGGGGATAACGTATATTAGAAGTAACTTTTATTCATTTTTTCCCACTGTAACCCTTTAATTTCAGATGATTTCTTTAAAAATTTAACCATTTTCTGTGTAGTTTTTATATTGTTTGCGTTTTCTGTTTAATTCTGGGCTATTTTCAAATATGGATATTTCTAAAATGAGTGAGTACTAGAATATTTATTTCTTAAAAGAATAAGTGTTGTGCTTTTAATTATCGCTATAAATCGTTTATTTTGGTTTTAAAAATGTTTTTTTTTACGTTCTTTGTTCTATGAAATTCGTTGAAGGAACTTGAAGAGCAAGTTTCATATTGCAAGCTTTCACTACTTTGTAATTGATATTCTAAATTAATTTTAACATACGTTATATAATTATTTTATTCATAATGAAACAAAAATGCAATTATTTCTATNCTATATGTGTAATAATCATATAATCGTTATTTATAATTGTTTCTTTTAGCATTTATTTATAAATATTATTACATATTTTGTTATTTATTTATAATTATTATTTAATTATAATCATTATATTATTTATTTATAGCTATTCTTATGTTGTTTATTTATAGTTATGTATTACGAGTTCTCTTATGCATTATTTTTATTTTTTTACAATTCGATGATTATTCTTTTTAATAATTACTATTTAATTATATTATATGATTATTATCTCTGATAACCGTTATAAAATCGTACTATATGAATAATATATATAATTACGATAAAATATTATTTTCAGATTATTATATGCTGCTTATAATACTATTATTAGTACATGTTACTTTTTATTACATAATATTATTATTCATTATTTATTGATTGATCTAGGTTATTATCAACCTCTTCCTATATCCTTTATTTGAAATACATTTCAATGTATTTCAAAACAATTCTTTTAAATTACTGTCTATCATTAAATTACCGCTAGGCCGCCATATTGGATTTCATTCCGGTAACAAGAAGTGCTGCTTGGCGTGATCCTCATCACACCAAGCAGCACTTGGCGCAATTACCCTCGTTATCAAATTAGTTCCCAGGGATCTAAGGGTAAAAACTTAGAATTGTATGTTTAATTTGTCTATGTTGTGATAATTCAGTATTCAAGTTTTACGAAATGTGCATTTATATAAACAATGTTTTTTGTATTAATATAAAAGGAAAGTTTTTATTAAAAATTCATATTTTTAAAAATAAAAATGAAGGGTATATAGGCTGATGTAAGTCATTGCAACGTGAATGAGCAAGTGATTATTAACGTCGCACTTTTCTGCTATATGAGGGCTTTTGGTGAAGGACCTCATAATTTTGAACCATGGCCATGACGAGGATGACACCTGCGCGGCCCCCCCCCCCCTCTGCTAACTACCACACTACACTAATGGGAGACGTTTGAGTTCTCGACAGATTTAACATGCATCTCTCCCATACACAGCGGGTCTTGGTGGTATTGGGCTCAATTCGTGACATGCCAGCCACGATCTGATACCTTGACCACTAGGCTACCGCAGCCACTTGCAACCATGAAACAAGAGGGCATCAGATCTGAAAATCAATAATGATTGTCATTGTCATGGAAAATCAACGAACATATTTGCTAATGAAAAGGTAAACCTGATATGAAGTAAAAGTCAAATTTCACGAAAAGTACAATGAAAAGGACCAAAATATATGAAAAGAGAAAATATCACTAACCTTAAGAATGTAATGCTGATCTTTTTCCTTTCTGATAACTGCAGTGAACCTTAAAAAAGAATAGAATAGAGTCTTAGTACGTCATTTTACCTTTCGCTGTGGTAGCCTAGTGGTCAAGGTAACAGACTCGTGGCTGGCATGTCATGAGTTTGAGCCTAGTGCTGCTGTGGACTGGCCATGTAGGGGTGCAATGCACATTAAATTTGGTGGTATGGTGTGGAAGTTAAGAGAGGTTGGTGCCAGCTTGGGTGTCATCCTCATCACTTGACCATGGTTAAAAATTACGAGGTGTGTTGCCAAATGTCCTCAAGTAGCTGAATAGTGCAATAAAAAAAATTCACTCACCCATCATTTTACCACTTCAAAACTTGTTGCAAATATTACATACAGTAGAATGTCATTTGTCCGAATTAATTTTAACCGGACACCATTCAGATAGGTGATTGTTCTTATAACTGAAAACCAAATGTGATCCATGCAGTATATGAAACCGGACTCTATATGAATATTGAAAATCATCACATGCGGGAAACGTGCTTGAAGAAAAAGCAAAATAGATGCAAAATGTCATAATTTTACCTTTATTGTGGAAAATAACCACTTATTTACCACGCTGTACCAATGATCACCTTCATTTTTTTGCTGCAAGATCCCTGATTCTCTTGAGCAGCAGTAGGTTCAGATACTTGACGCTCCAGATAATTGACATTCTGCTGTACAGTCGAACCTCTATATTGTGAATTTTTCTGTACAGCAAACTTTTTCCTGGAACCTTGAACATTTCATGATTTTCTTCGTTAACTAACCTCTCTATAGCAAAGTGCATTTCCTATATAAAGAACTTTTTCTTTTGTGATTCAATTTTTGTTATTCTTTTTTTTAAAGTATTTCTGAAAAAATTTTAAGTTATTCTCTCTTTAACACATTTTATAGTGGTCATAAATCTTGAACTGGTTTTGTTAGATCCTAACTCACCGAGAGCAATAGAGTTCTGGACGTTTCATCCAAGAAGTGCAACCTTTAACCCCCATTGCCCAGTTCACTAGAAACATCTTCAATATCCTCTTTCACCCTCATTGGAGTTGTCCCGTGTCCCTGTGTTCCAATTATAAAATAATGTATGTTTAATATTACTTGTATGCTTTAAAAAATAAAATGTCTTTAAAATTCATTAATTTTAGTATATAATTATTTTCCTAATATTAAAAATAATGTAAATTCTTTGACATTCTTTTTTCTTGTTTTCCTTGCAGTTTTTCTTTCTTTTTTGATGGGTAAGATATATAAAAAATAAACATATATTAATTTTAAAAAAGGTGAGAATAATTACTTTTTTTAGTATATAGTGTTTATGAATTTCAAATTTGTTTTGTGTGGTTTATAAAATATATTTAAAGATGAACCTCTATATAACGAATTTTCCATACAACGAATTTTTTTCCGGGATTTAGCGACTTTGTTATTTAGAGGTCCGACTGTATATATATTTCTCATTTGTGTCAATTCCAGTGTTGAGTAAAAAATAAATGAGTAAAATAGATATTAGACACTGTGTTTTTATGGGATAAAAGGAAAAAAAATGGTTAAATTTTGCTTTGTTACAGTGGCGCACACAAGGGGGGGATCCGGACCCCACCCCCTAAAGCCCCTGATTTTTTTTCTGATTGGTTATAATTCTAAGTATATAATACATAAAATTTAATTAAATACTCATTATTAATGATTAATTTTATTAATTAATGCTAATTATTTATTCAATAATTAGTTTTTTACTGAGTTTTGTCCTTGGAAATCGACAAAATCAAAAATAGCATGATACAAGACTGGTGAACTTTCAACCCTGGGCCCCCCCCCCCCTTGAAATATTCCTGTGTGCGCTACTGCTTTGTTATATATATATTCAATAAGATAATTGTTGTGTCACCAAGATGTGTAATAAAATAGGATCCTAACAATAAAATTAATGAAGTATACCATGAATAAGAGTAAGATTTCTTCCCTCTCTTTAACAGGTAAATTCTGGCAAAAAGTATAATAAAACTTGTATAGCATTTAAATATTGAATAATATATTTTCTTTTCAATTCTTTTGAAAATGTTTTTGCGATTTTCTTGTTTTAGAAGAAAAAAGTTAATTTTATAAATTATTCCTATTCTTTCCTAGGAATACGGAAATCACACAATTAAAAAAGCGTTTTCCAAAGTATGAAGAAAATACATCTTTTTTCTTTGATTTTGAGCCATCTGATCCAGATTGGGTTAGTGATAATTTGTTTTATTGAAATTTTCCCTCTTTTTCTGTAATTGATATATTTTTGAATACATTAAAATTACTTACATTAAAAACAATTTCTTGTATTATCCAAACATGAAAATATACTTAATTATCTTCCTTTGTCAATTCATTATGTAATAAAATGCTATTTTTGTTTTAGATGTTTATCAAAATACATATTTTTTAAGATTGTGTGTAACTGTTAAATTAATAGTAATTTATATAAATGCTAAAAGGAAAAAAAGAGAATTCTACAGTTGATTTTTTTTAAAAAAAGTATTCTCTCTACTTATACTCTGGTAAGTAGATTAGCAATGTAAGTAATTGATACTCAACCTGTGGCACCCCGACCTTTTCTGAGTGGGCCACTCATGGCCCATTGCACTAAAAAATTCAGTTATTTTTGAATAATGTACTTAAAATTCACCAGGAAATTCTATCAATCAAATCTATCAGTTTTGATCTCAATTTGCTTGTTTGCATAATAGAATGTATACAAGAGGCTTAGTTATGGATGAAAGGAAACAGAAACTTTCCCATGACTCATTATAAGATGCTTAACTCTTTATCTACCACATTATGATTTACTGCAGTTTTTTTCATGCAATATTGTTTTTTGAATCACTACATTGAAAATTAAGGGATATAAATGAACAAAATGCTCAACTTTTGGAAATTTGATTCGTCAGAGCTAATTAATTAATTAAAGATGTTCAACTGTAAAATTATATACACTGTTCATTTAAAATAAATTGTCAAATCGTTCATTAAGGTCTTCATTAACATATAAAAAAATAGGATACTTAACCTTTGACATTAACTAATTTTTCGGAACAAAAATGACAATCTTCACAATCTGCTGAAAACGCCATCAGCTGAAAACACAATTTTTGTTACATAACTATTCGCCTTCATCGCTAAAATACTCATCATAGAACCTGTACTGCCATATATCCTGGAAGAGTGGATTTAAAAGAATATTCCTGCTAAGTATCCTCAGAGTATTCATAAAAATGGTTGTTCTATGTAATTTTAAAGCGAGTGGTACTTATAAGTACCGTCAGTAGATAAAGGGTTAAAAGGAAACATGTTTTGCGTGTGTTTGATAGAAAGGCTAATATGGTGTTTAAATAATATCCCCCCAAAAAATGTTTTTTAATATTTTGATTAATTTTGCTTTGTCCAATAGTGTGTCCTCCCCCTCCCCCATTATCCTCATGGTGAGGCCCTCATGAAATACCTGTTATATGTATGTGGCCTGGCAGGAAAAAGGTTGAGTACCTTTAATATAAATCATCAGTTATGTTTTTTGATAAAATTTCTCTTGAAAATATTTTTATATTTCACTTTCAAACTGCATGACTAAATCCATTAAATCTTTGTTTTGAAGGAATTATTCATATAGAATGAAGTATTTTTGAATATTATATTTCATATGTGTGTGTAACCAAATACACTGCTATGCAACAGATTAAATTAATGAAAAAAATTAACTAAATTATGAATTGTAGGAAATTGTTTGATTATCTATTCATAACAGTTTTATTTATATTTTTAGAGCTTATCTCAGTGCAGTCAAACCAGCTTCTTTGATGTCAAACACTTTTTTGTCTTCTCTTTCACTTTGTTTTCCTACAACTTTCATATATTTAAGTTCAAAATAAATTTATTCATAATCCTAGAATTTTATAAATTAAAATTGATTTTTTTTGTGTAATATATGATTATATTTTTACTTAACAATTATATGTATATTTAATGTTTAAATTTTATTTCAGCCATATGACATTAGAACACTTCATTTTCAAGTAACTTTTCCTGAATACTACCCTTTAGAAGTATGATACAGTTTTTAATATTTTGTAATTGCTTTTATTTTTCAGTATTGTGAAATGTATTTTGTATATTTTTTAAAAATATTATTTTGCTGTAGGTTTGTGAAATAAATGTTCTTCAAAGTACAGATTACATTTCAGAAATTGTGCTGAGGTAATTGAAACTTTTCCTAAACAATGTTTATCTCATAATTTTATGTTAGAATTTTCTTGGATTTCTTTAATATTTTCTCTATGTTGTGTGCAGTCATGATATTTTTTAAAATTCATTTTGAGACCTTCTTTATAAAATTTTATATTTGTTTAATTGTTATGTCAATATTTTGTTAACAATCAGAAATTATTTTTAAATATATCAACAAAATGAATATTAAGTCATTAATATAATGAAGTTAAAAAAAATATTAATGGTTTTTAATCTTTTAAACTTTAGTGATATGATTAGTAATTTTTGGTACTTGTGTATTTTTAAAATCACATGTTGGTAGAAACTGAGGAAGCTAAGTAATGTGCCAAATTCTAATAATTCAATGTCATTGCCTCATGGCATGGTCATTTTTGCCTGTTTTAGTTTTGTGTTTTGATATATATTTTTTGAAGTGATAACTTCTATTTGGCACATTTTGCTGGAGACTGAACTTAAATGAACGTCACGCTCGATTATGTAATGCTCATTCGGCTTTTTTTCTCTGTATTCGGAAAACTTGCTCCAACAAGATTGGTCCACCCCTAAAAAGAAATCACGTGACTAAAAGAGGGACATTTTCTCCGGGTGTTTTTAGTATTTAGTCTTCCTTCTTGTATGCTTATTTAATTAGCTCATCTTCCCACGTGTATTTATTATTCAAGATATATCAGTAGGAATAACTATAAAGAAAAGTACAATATTTATATTTTTGTATAACTTTATTCTTGTGTCATTATTGAATTTCTTTTTAGTTTTGAGGACATGATATAATAAACTGATGCATTTATGCCAACATCCCTAATTATGTATAAATTTAAGATATTTTGTTTTATATGAGAAATTAGTGTTTAAATGGGAAATTAGTGTTTTGTTTTTTCTGTCAAATCTTAATTAACTTAAAAATATTATTAATTACTTAACCTAAAGCTGCACACATTTTATACTAATGCATTGCTGTTGTGTTCCCAACTGGTCATCTAACAAACTTGGTAGCCATACTAGCCCAAGAGCCCACGACGTGACTTTTATTTTATAAAAGCTGAAAGTTTCTGCGGATGCCACCAACACAGGTAATAACGATCATCGAGTATGGAGTTTGGATTGCAGTTACTTGGGCAGGTAACAGGTAGTAAAGGTGTATAAAATAGTACCTCAACTTCTATAAAGTATAAAGCTCAATTTTTTTATATTTTCTTTGGAATAACATTAGAAGTCACGTCATCCATTGTCGGACACTTAGTATAGTTGCAACCCCCTGCCAGACACCCCTAAACTTTATAAAAAATAATTATACTTTCATTATAGTATAAAAGCTGAATTTTCTATATGTTACTTGGGGACCTATAAAAAAAATGTCATCTCAATAGCCGGACAGTTTTAATGGTTTTTACATCTTGCCAGACGCATTGAAAGTCTGCTGCAGGTGCGAGTGCAAGGCAGCTGTTCAAGTGGGGTAGGGCAGTTAGTCTGTTGCGATCGTTTAAGAAATCCTATGAAAAAATAGTTTTATTACGTTCATAAACATCTTATATAAAGTAAAAACATTTTTTTATTATTACTTAGTACAAAAAAAAGTATTACATTTAAAAATCATACGTCATTGTCGTCGATATTTTCATCTTCGTCACTACTACTCCAGTCCGTGACTTGATTGTCATCAATATCGCCTTCTCCATCAGTTTCTGAAAACAACTAAGCAAGTTTATACAATTATGAATAATTAAAAAAATTATGTACAATAATTTGACAGAATAATTACATACCTGATTGAGTTTTGAGTGAATAAGCGACATAACTTGGTATTTGATCCCCTTCAAACCATTTAAAGTGGTATTTATCATTTTACAATACCCAGCCGTTATTGTCTGGTTGATATGTGGTTGGATTTTTCAGATGAGCATTGTTCCAAATGGTACATATATAATTAGCTCTCAGAAACTGCTGCAATAGCTAGCTTTTGCAAGGTGGTAGATTGCTAGCATCAAATTTTCGCAAGTTATTTCGGTTAAAAGCTTCATTTACATCAGAGACTGTATACGAGTCAATGAACATTTGTAGTTGAGCGGCATCAACATCAATTACATTACTGGCATTGTATACATTGCATATAAATCTCTGAATAATATTAAAGACGTTTTGTTGTTCATGTGTATTTTCAATTAATTCGCTCATACCGAAGTTCTTGAAAGCTTTCTGGTACTCTGGAAATTTTTTTAATGTTTTGTAAGGTTTTAATTTTCCTTTTCTGAAGTATGCAGGGTTAAAATCACATTCTGTGATGGCATGATATCCAGGTAAGCTCTGACAAATTAACTGTCCCAACTCTGCGTGTATTTTGGTTAGGTCCCCATATCTTACCAATACCTGTAATTATCCAAACAACCGAATCATTTTTAAGGTGATGCATGTTACAAAGCATTATAGCAGCAATATCAGTGTCAATACTTCTGATTACTATTTCTGCCGGATAGTTGATGTTACATGTATGGTACACTATCTTTGTATCTGCTTCCTCATGTGCTGGGCATGACAACTCTTCATCAACTCTTGAGACAACTTTGTTGGATTCATTAACAGTGAAAGACTGACATTTTCTGAAATTTATGTGTATAATTTTGTTGCCAATAAATAGCACCACTTCATCAGTAGCCCAATGTGAAATAAAAAAATCAACTAGAGCTTCTTTAAAATTTAAATTTTTCAGTTCTTTCACGAAGTCACTTGATCGAATATGCTCAGGCCCAGTTATGGTGTACTCTAATTGCGCAGATTCTAACCATTGGGAATGCTCGTAAGCTTTGATCAATGGTGTAAAGTATTGATCAAAGATTGACCATTTGCAACAATTTTTTTGAAATATTTCCAAATGTTTTTGGAACATTTTTCATTGTATGCTATAGGAAAAAACCATCAATTATTAGAACATCTATATGATGTGGTTGCTCATGTTGGACCTCTTTCTCTAGGCATTTCATCAGAACAGATTTATTGGTCTTACAAATAGTGCCATCCAAATGGCACATGGACAATAGTACTGAGGTAATTGGGTAAGACAAAATCTTTGAAATGTCTACATTGTAATCAATAGAGATATCCAGCATGCGTCCAAATAAATCTCTTTGGATTTTAATTTCTTGAATTTTACCACCTACTTCAACTTTCCTCTTTTTCTCATAATCCTTGGAGAAATTGTCAATGGATATTTTCTTTATAGTTTTTTCAAATCTGTACGGCTCTTCCAGATGAAATATTTATCAGTTGGTCTTTAGGCACTTCTGAGCTGAAGGGATTAATAAATCAATCGAAGGTAGTGATAAATTGTCTCAATTGTTTGGTATTTTTCCGGATATTATGGAGATTTAAGTCTGTTGAAACATCTTGATGAGTTTGCAGTCCTAGTTCTAGATAAATTTGATTTATAATTGTAGACCTAACATCATGATTATGAGCCCACCGTTGATGTGCCGAAATTGAATTTGTGAAGTGTATAAATCTGTGAGCTTTCTAGCAGTGTCTGCATTTATAGTTTGCTCTAATACCAGGTCAATCGGTTGTTTAGAAAATGGTTTAGCGGTCCGTTTGATACCAAAGCAACCTTGTTTAAATCCTTCGTATAAGTCAGGATGGGTTTCTGCAACTTTCAGCAAATTATAATATTTTACAGTCCACCTTGCATAATTTTGTTGGTTGCATATAAAAAATATATTTGTAATTTTAGGCAATGTTGATATGAAAAGTTCAAAGTCCCCAGTGTGAATGCTCCGTGACAAGTCCAAGTAATGATGTATAAGATTGATGTAAATCAAGTAAAATTGTTAAGCTTTACCATGCTCACCACTGAGACATCGTTGCTTGGAAATATTGTAATTATTCATCAATTTTTTCAGATCTTCATTTTCAATATGAAATGACGATGTTTCACAGTTTTGTAGTCTTTTCACTTCCTCTATGATATCATCTGTTAATGTTATATTATCATGCTGCAAAAATGATTTAAAATTTAGAACTTTCAATCCCAATGCTACTAGAGGATGCAATCTTTTGCAGTGGTTGAAGTGCTTTCCATCAAGAAAACCATTCACAGAACCGTTTGTCAGCAAACTACTCTCAGCCATAATATTTGTTAACCCACAGTCACTAATTACTTTACCAACAGCTTTAAAATAAGCCATCATAATGTGGAACGGTCCTAGATGTATAAATAAATTATCAAATTTAGGTTTTTCCGTAGCTTGTATTTGAAACGCTACTTTTGCTATCGCAAGATCACAGGTAACCTGAATGCAACATTGACGTAAATCTTCAGCTATTTTTTTACTTTGTTGCATAGTTTCTAGAACTATAGATGTACTGGTTGGTGATGCATTGATTGGGGTTAAATAAGAAATAAGTTGCTGCGGTCTATCATTGTTATAAATCCGAGTATTGAAACCAACCCACATAGGAACGTCAGGTAACTGTATAACGTGACTAATCATCCATGTATTGTTGATTTCGGTGTATAATTGCGAGTTAGTTGAGTGTATAATTTCTGTATCATCAATCGTTGATTGCAGTTCACTCATCATTTTCGGATTTTTTAGGATATGATGGAATCTCTTCGGTAGATATGGCTTCAAAAGTTCTTCTTCTCCTTTTTTTTTTTTTGTTGAATGTGGTAAATTATTTTTATTATTTGTAATCGACGTTTCCGACATGTTAAGTTCTTCAGGCACCTCAGATTCTTCGATTGTATTGGCCTCGATGTTCTGGTAAATAATACCCACCATGTCGTGTAGAGTATCCTTTCCGTTTGTAGTTTCCACAAAATTGTCATATGCCACACCAGTAAAAAGTGCAGGATTTTTTTTTAATCGTTTCTGGGCATTAACTGGATTGTTCAAAAGAAGTATACGTTGTTTCAGTTTTTCAAGTTCCTTGATGCCCTGATAACTTATACAATGGCCGTATCGATTAATAATATCAATAATTTTCCTACTGCTTGTTAAGCTCTTCAAAGTCATACCTAACATGATGTGCTTTGGCGTTTTCACATGACCTTATGAACTGCAAAGATGACATCTTGAGAATAAGAACAAACTTGACGAGCACATTTCATGCTTTTTTTTCCGTTTTTTTATTACATCCACTTAGAAGGGTAAAGTAAAAGTCTAGTAATTGTGTTGGTATCGAAACTTCTCCTGACATTAAATGCTGTGCTGTGATATTTTTAATCGGTAACTTATTTTTTTCCATTTGCAGTATTAATTTTCTTAAAATTAATGCAGCTTTTTGCAAAGTATTTTCAGTTGGTAAGTTTTCAAACATTGTATCGTCTGTTGCTTGTAAATAATTAGGTGCTATTATTTTTTTATTACGAATTGTAAAAAATTTGACGTGCTTAGAAAATGTTTTCAAAATTTTTTCTTCTAGGTGGTGTGCCGTAAAAATAGAATTTATTTCAACATAATTTTCTTCAAAAATCTTCAATGAATCGATGTATGGTTCATGCAAATATACTAATAAATAACAGCGTCCTCTTTCTTAAATACGTCTTCCTCGATAATTCCACTTATTTCATTGAAGGCTAATTGGTGATATTCCCGGTGACAGTGCCAATCACTTTTACTGAATGGTTTTCTTGAGGAAGATATTATTAAAATTAACTCTGCATTCGGTATGATAAGATATTTTTGGACCAGAAAAATTTTTCAATTGATTTAATAAGTCTGCATATTCTTCTTGATCTTCAATGTTGGGTAGTACACTAGATTTAAATTGGTTGGTATCAGCTTTATGAAGTGGAAGCATTTTTTAACTTGATTTTTTATGTTCCCTGTTACAAAATACACAAACAATTTGATACTAACATCATTTTCGGTCAGAATATTTGCATCCTGAGTTGAATCATTATTATCACTAATATCTGGTTCAAAAATTTCAATATTTTCTTGAGAAGTTGTAGATTGGAGTTCTATTGATTCAGATATTAAACTTGGTTGCAATATTGATGAAGATTCTGTGGGTAAATTCTGTAAATGACGATTTCCTTGAAACGTTGTAGGTTGTGATTATATTGAATCAGAAATTAAACTTGACTGGGAAGTTTTTGAAGATTCTGCAGTTAAAGACTGTGAATGAGATAGTTCTGTGGTCAACTCAGGTATCAACAGCGTGGTTGGAGAACTATTGTCTGTACTTGAATTATTGTCTTATACTGGCTGATTTTTGTTTTTCACTGTTTTTTGTAGAATTGACAGGTTTAGAAGTTAAGTATTTTTTCAAAACTCTTGTAAATGCCTTATAGCATCCCCGGTGAAAACAATTGTCGATATATTCGTCAGACAAAATAATTTCTTTGTATTTCAGGTTATGCTTTTTTCTAATTTTCAAAACAGTTTGTCATTTTTTTAATGTTTCTTCTGAGAACAATATTATTGTACATCAATTAATGTATCTCCCATGATAATTCTTTTTACTAAAACTACACTTTTACTTCACAAAAAAACTGCACAAATATCAATAATAAAACGTAGTGTAACGATAGGAACCATGACGACAATAACTGAGAACACTGATGCCTAACCAGATGACAGGATAATGATTTTAAAAAAAAATAGCAGCATATAGACAAATGACAAGACGTTTGATGATAAATCTGTCGCCAGAGAATGTTATTAGGAGTTCCGCATGAATAGAACACTAATGTCCAAGGGCCGTGTGCAGTAGGGGGGAACGGAAATTAGATCAAGAACGGACTCTATCTCACTAGCACCTCCTTGAATAGTTGTTGCCTTGCACTCGCACCTGCAGCAGACTTTCAATGTGTCTGGCAAGATGTAAAAACCATTAAAACTGTCCGGCTATTGAGGTAACATTTTTTTATAGGTCCCCAAGTAACATATATAAAGTTCAGCTTTTATACTACAATGAAAGTATAATTTTTTTAAAAAAATTTTAGGGGCGTCTGGCAGGGGGTTGCAACTATACTAAGTGTGCGACATTGGATGAAGTGATTTCTAATGTTATTCCGAAGAAAATTAAAAAAATTGAGCTTTATACTATTACTTTAAGTTGAGGTACTATTTTATACACCTTTATTACCTGTTACCTGCCCAAGTAACTGCAATCCAAACTCCATACTCGATGATCGTTCTTACCTGTGTTGGTGGCATCCGCAGAGAAACTATCAGCTTTTATAAAATAACAAAGGTCTGGCAGTCGTGGGCTCTTGGGCTATACGTTTCGGTTTTTTGTGTTCTAAAAGATGAGCATTTGATGTAAACTTCAAAAGAGACAATCCCTAGGAAATTTAAAAATAAATCAGATGATATTTCAATATAAGAGTATCAAGTTTTAAAGTACATAGCAGGTTATTGCGTTCATAATATCACATTCGAATGCTGTGATTACAAATATAGATTTGTTGTAGATAAAAAAAAAAGAATTTTGATTCAGAAAATGTCGAAGGGGCAAAATATTTGAAACTTCTGGATAGAGGAGGTTTAAATATGTTCACAGATATTGTTATGAAAATCATTTCACGGCAATATTTTATTTTTAATTTGTATATCGAAAAAATTCGAGTTAAAATATCTTACAGTTGATTGCCAATTATCTTGATTTACAAGCATAACAGAAGCATATCTGGAATTACATGACATGTGGAATGTCTTGCATTCGTTTAATTCATCTTCTGTAAACTATAACACACCTGCATTTTCATTTTTAAAAAATTATCTATTACATTTGGCAATATATGCTTAAACAATTATTCAAAATAGAGCAATGAAGAAATTTTAACAGTGAGGGATAATCAAAAAAATGAAGGAGCAAGTTCAAAATGGACTTTTTTTGGAAAAAAATCAGCATTTTTTTTTTTGGCTACTCTCTTGTTGACAAGGGAAGTATAGAGTTGAAAAATGTTATCCCCCCCCAAAAAAAACATGAAACGCTTAGCTTGTTCCCCCTCTCCCCACCAATATTCCGTAAAAATGTTCCTTGCTTCAACTAAATGGGGCTCCCGCCACCCATTCTAAGGAAAATGAATGGCTGGATTCTTTCTAATCCTAGTAGAAGCATGAAAATGAAACATGTAGAAAACAACAGAAATCAACATAACCAGAATCTGGCGCAAAAAAACCTGCCAAAAAGTCTTTTTTCGAACTTATGCTATCAAGGGAACATTCAATGTGCATGTACTTCCTTATAATTCATTTTTTTTTTATATTATATAGATTTTATGAACACATGTTTATTAGTTCACACATAACTATTACTTAAAGAAAAATTCTATTTATTTACATTATTCATTTTAAATTATTTTCATGAAGATTTTAGCATTCAAATTATGTTAAATGCTATTTTTTTAATTAAATAAATTTGTTTATTTTTTAGATATTTTTCTTACAAAATTTAAAGTTATCACTTCTATTGTGTGGTCATAAATGCACACACACTTTTTTTTTCTTTCCACTTCATTTTGTCTTAGTTTAAATTTTTAAAAATGTGATACTGTGGAACTTGTTAACAATAGAAGCAAATACATTAAAATTCTCGGAAATACAGCATTTTTACCTTAAAAGTAAAAATACTCAAATTTGCATGTATGAAGTTATATTTCGAGAAACGGTAATTTGTTTGAAAATAGTTCTCTGCCTTGTAACACAGCTGTAAAATTTATAAACAGGTGGCTATCAAAATAATGGGAACACCTGTGAATAAAGGTGACATTTTTGAATGCACTTTGTAAGCATTAAAATATAATAATAGCTATCAGTTTTTTTTTTTATAAATAGAAATGCTACCAGTTTTATATATTCTAGTAGTATAGGGTAGCTTTTTATTGAAGGATTTTTTTCAAAAGCGTAAAATGGGGGACATAGATTTTTTTATATGGATTGTTTTTTTGTATTGAATTCAGTAATAAATTCTCTTTAAAATAATATAAAAGACTGCATTTTGTGCAACGTAACATTTTCTATAAGCATCCAAACTTAAAAAGCAACAATTTTGAAAAGTGTCCACAATTTTGGCTACCACTGTAAAATAGTTATTCTGTAATGTACTACATATATCCATATTGATGAAATTTTATGTGTCTCATATATTCTTTTCTCTCTAGAGATTTAAACCAAAGTATTTGTTATTGGTTGAATGAGAAACATGCATCTGCAATAGAAAGTGATCAAGTGGTTCTTCTTTTCCGTCCATTCTTGAAGTGGTTTGACAGAAGTTTAGAAGAATTATTTAATAATGGTTTTAAAAAGGTGATTTTTTAAAGATATTTTTGTATATCAGCAATATTTTTAGGAACAGAATAAATAAAATATGTTTGAAGTGATAATTTATTTTTAAAAAATTGGGCCTGTAATTTAAATTAGAGGTATACACACTTTTACCTCAGGGCCACACTGACTCCTCCACTATATTCTATTTCCAAACAGTCTTATGTGTACTTCTCTGGGATACTCTGTCTTGACTTAAAAAGCATTTGTAAAGGAAATTCTACCTTACCTACTGCCAGTTTTGAAGTTCATACATTGATTCAATTTTTAATACAAAGTCCTTAAATTAACTGATATTCATCATCAATTGAGAAAGTGTGTTACAAATTATCCACATGTAAGTAAAATGCTTCAATATTCTTAGCGACAATGTTCACCCTAACATCACTTGCCTAAATCATAACTCTTTTGCAACTGTTTGAATGGGATATCATCATCCACCCCATAGTCTGGAATTAACACTTAATGACTACTACTTGTTTCCTAGACATTTGTAAAGAACATTTGATTGAATGTGTTTTTGCAATGGTGAGGAAGCGAAAGATGTTTAATGCTATCTCAATTATATAACAGGCCCAGCTGGTATGGCATGAACATGCAAAAAACTGTTACAGCTCTTACAAGAAAGCGCCAACCGAAATGGCAACATGTAAAAAATAGATAAATGCTCAAGCTTTAAAGTGATGTACAGTTGTTTCCTTGTATTTCTAAGAATAAGATACTTTAGTTTTGGGGGAATACCTTCAAATATATTTATTTGGAATTTTGATTTTATTAGTTTTTATTACATGAAAAATCTGATTTAAAATTTGATAAACCTCTCTATAACTACTATGGTTATCTTGTGTTTGAATTTTCATTTTAACTATGTTGAAGCATAAAATCCTCATTTTAGTTTAGCACACGAAAACTAGAAAAATGAAATGCTAGTTCAGTTTGTTTGTTTTACTGTGATTCAAAATTATAAGAGAGTCTATCATACCAATAACCATCAAGCTGTTTTTAGTACATCACTAAACAATTTACCATATTGTCAGGGCCGATCCTAGCAGGTGTGCAGTGTGTGCTCCGCATGTGGGCAGCTGAAGCTAGGGGCGGCCACAGGCTGCCTATAGTTTTATCAATCAAGTGAAACTTTTTACTGATTTCTCCTAATAAAACCTATTATAACTCAAATTAATAATTCAATAATAAACCGTTATTGAAAACTCAAAATAAGTCCTGATTTCTCGATAGCATAGCATAATTTAAGAAAAATAGAATGTTAGTGCACAGTGTGTTGCTCATTAATGTTTACTCTTTACATACATACTTCATTTGATAGCAAAATTCATGGTAGAGCCGGCGATACCGCAATAGAAAAGATTTTCTTGCTTATCAGCGGCATTGGTAGCATACTATGACTCAATGCTTAACAAAAGCATCTCAAAAATGATTTTTGCAAAAGTTACTATACAAAAATATCTAATATGGTTAATATTTCTTAAGGCATAGGAGTGTTTGAACTCAATATGCATTTAAGGAAATTAAAAGTTTTCAATTTTAGAGTAGCTTTGCAATTTAGAAAAATAAAATAGATAAAAAAGGGATTTTTGTGTCTACTTGTATTTTTATTAATGTTTTACTTTTTACTCTTATACAAGTAGATGAGTTTATAACATCAATGTTAAGTATTAATCATAATATGAAAAATTCTCTGAATGGGGCGGCAGATTACGTCTTTGCACGCAGGCGACCAACACACTAGAATCGGTCCTGTTTATTGTGTAAAGTTTTTATTCTTTAGACCACAAAGATGCAGACTTATATTGAAAGACTAGACTCATATGCAGAGCCTAAGGTTAGAAAAATTGTTTAGAAAAACTTACTAGATTTCATGGCTAAGTTTTTATAATAAAATTTATGTATTATTGAAAATTAACGTGTTCGACAAAATATTAAGTATTTTTAAGATTAAATTTTTATTTTATCCTTGAATACTGAGCATTAATGGCTTGTGTGTGTGTGTAAAAATAATTTAAATTATTCTCCCATGCTATAATTAATTATGTTTATAGATGGCTTGATCCTGTGTGTATAGACTTAATATATAGTTGAATATTTATACAAATATATTTTATCATACTTTCTGTTATATTATTTTACAGGTTAAACCAGAAGGAACTAAAAATAATGATATATCTATTTCGCTAGAAAATCTTTCATTAGATCAAAATAATGTTTCAGAAAATTCAACTAATGAAGTTCCTGATTCATTAGCTGATTCTACTGAGCAGAAGTCAACACAAGAGTTAAAACAAGATGCTTCTAATCAAAGTATGCATAACTTCTCTCAGTTACAAGGAACAAAAGTTTTGTTCACTGGTCTAGAATTAATAGAGGGTGTTGCAGCTTTATCTTGTAAAAAACTGGCTATAACTATTAATTGCACTCGCTGTAAGACACCTTTTAATTCAGTACTACTACCAAATAAAAATTTGACTAAAGTGTGTGCCAAGTGCAGCAAAAGTATGGAATTGAATTTTAATCCTTCCATTTTGCATCAATTTTCAAATATCCTTGGAATTATTTATTTACTGGAATGCCAAGCAGTTGATGTGAATCTTGTTGAATGTGCCTTCCTTCTCGATTGTCTTAATTGTGCTAAACAAGTCCCTGTTGATGTAAGTCTTCAAAATCATTTTTTAAAAATATAATATAGGATCAGTTTTTTAGAATGCACTCACTAGTAGAAAAATTTATTTGCCCTAAAGATTATCGTACATTTACGGGGATATTTTTTCAATAAGTATATGTAAATAATTAAAAGTCTTAAATTACTACTCAGTGATTCTTACATTTTTATGT
>BMAV01026958.1:194989-212269 GCA_019973955.1 Trichonephila inaurata madagascariensis
TATTTTTTCTCAAAGATTGTAATCTTAATTTTGATATAACAAGAAATTTTTTGTCTTATTTAGTATAATTCAGAGACTTAATTTAATTTCAAAAATAAAAATGATGTATTATAATTTATTTATTTTGTATGTATTACTCCTAAAAATTTGTGATGATTAATGAAAGTGAAATAAATAATTCTCATTTAATTTAATTATAATTATGTTGTTCTTAAATAATTCATTAAAAATATATGAGTAATTTAATTTAGGAAAATCCAATACTCATTCACATTTATATTATTTGAAAATTATTGCATGTAACGTTTAATTTTTAAGCATAATTTTTTAATGAAATTTGATCAATGATGTTCAAGAATTAATTGATAAAGTTGATTTAATATGTTAAATTTGATTTGTTCATATTTTGCAGAGTTTTCATTATGGTCAGAAACAAATATTATGGTGTAAACTTTGCAATCAGAAATTAATTCTTAGCATTGAATGTGTTAAATTCCAAGGAACAGCTTCTACTGTTACAGGTAAATCAAATTTCTGCTATAGAAATATACTAAATATATATAAAAATAAAATGCATATTAAATTTTGCAGTATAATGCAATTTTCAAACATTGGTAATATGTCCAATAAACTTTTCTGAGATGAACAAATATTGACAATTTTTTGAAGGAAAAAAATCTATAACTCTAAAAATAATTCATCAATGCTTATTATATCAAAATACGATTGGTTTTATTAGATAAATTAAAATTTTGATTATTTTTTTAAATACTTTACGTTTATGTGAAGATATGAATGTGTAAACCTGAGAATCTTTTACAAAAAGTCGGATATATAAATCTTGATAAAAGACTTGGTGGATCTCTAAGAGTAGTATAAAATATGTGCATATTAGTCTTAAGGAATACTATTTTAAATTTTGTTTGCAATATTTCCTTTTCAAAATTATGTGTACTATTATTTCCTTCATTAATAGTAAATGGCTTTAAAATATTTTATGATGTTATTTAAAACTGTGTTTCAAACCTAGTTTCGTATGTAATTTGCATTAGAATAATATTCATTCCAATCACACACCACACATGAATATTGCTATAATTTTTATAAATATATCATGTATTTCCAAACCTTTCCAAACTCCTTTTGTATCACCTTTCCAAAATATATTCATAATTATGGTGACAGTAGTATTTTTTTTTTATTTCAAAGGGGGCTGCGTATTTGTATTTTTATTATTGCAGACCTTATAAATTTCCAGGAGCTGGTGGAACTTTTTAGTATGACACCATATAGGTAGATACTGATTGCTGCAAGGTAATTTTGATGCCCAGTTTCTTTCCCAGAGGGGAGGGTTGGGCTCTGACAATTCAAAATTGTACTAGGAATTTAATTTTGCTAAGAGCACCCAAGCCAAACAGGTACTCCAGAGATATTTAACATGCCTCATAATCATAAAACCTCGGACACTGCCGATTTTCTGCGTCACTAAAATCCACTGACTTGGGCCAGTGTCAAACCCACAAATTGGAGGTACAAGGCCAGCACATAACCAACTATGTCACCCAGCTTGCTGGTACCAATAATATTAGTTTGGGCGAAAATATAATGTTCTACTAAAAATCTTTGAGTTTTATCAATGTGTATAACTTTTTAAAATTTTATTTTAAGTTATGCTTTTTTTAAAAAAAATTTTAGTCTGGTTTTGGTTCATTATTTTTTTAAGAATATATTTTAGGGGGCCCCCCTCCCTTCACTCTTTATTTAAATTAGATGCTCTGAATTTTGCAGTACCATTTTCTTTTTAACTGTTATCAGGTGATTAGTTTGAATTTATGCAAATATTCATTTTATTCTCTGATTATTATGACTAAAAGTATACTAAATTTTCTCTATGCTCTATCCTTACAGCTCAATTACCTTTTGATTCTTTCTCTGAAAATTAAAAAATGTCTGTTATTTTGACTTAAAATGGGATTTTTAAGTAAGAAAGAAGGGAGTGTATGTTTTTATTATGTCCAATGTAGTACAACATTTGCGTTCAATCATCGTGTTTCATGAAAATAGAAATTTTAGTAATTTATTGAATGGTGAATCTTTTATATGTAATTAACATCAATTTTCAAAACCCACTCAGGTTTTATTACTATGCAGTTTTATTTTTAAAGTAGAATAATTCATAAATATAAATTTTTGTTTGTAAAACTTTTGGTGATATATTTACTGAACTACACTTTGCTGGAAATTGTAATTTAATTAAAAATTATTCAAATTTGATGTTCTACCTAAAAATAAAATTCCTATTTTATCTTCAATAAAATTTATGCATTACTTTACAAATCTTTTTTTTTATTCAGGCTATTATTTTTTATGTTTTTAGCTACTAATGAAACAGTGGTTACTAAAAAGACAACTTTAAAGAAGGGTCCTGTAATAAAAGAGGGTTGCCCTTTACCTGATTTAGGTGCATGCAAACATTACAAGAAAAGTTATCGGTGGTTAAGGTATTTGTAAAACCTTTTCTTGTTAGTTAAATGTAATTTACCTTTGTATTTTAGACTTTGTTATGAAATCTTTAAAGATGTTGTAACTATATTCTACTTACAAAAATATTTTCAATCAAGAAATTGTATTATTCCCCAAATCATATAATTCTTTTAAGTTAACATAGAGTTAACCTTTGCATTTGGATAACTTTAGTATGATAACACACATTGTTTTAATTAAGTGAAATTTATAGGAATAGATTTTATTATTAATGCAAAGTTTTGTTTTTATGTATTATATTTAAAAAAAAAACCCTTTCTTTGAAACTCTGAGGATATCTTGGTTTTTAGGCAAAATATATTCTCAACATAGTAAATTAGAATGCAGTCGGATCTCTATATAACGAAGTCGGTAAATCCCGGAATAAAGTTCGTTATATGGAAAATTCATTATATAGAGGTTCATTTTTTAATATACTTTATAAACCGCATAAAACAAATTTTAAATTCATAGGCTCTATGTATTAAAAAAAGTAATTAGTCACACCTTTTTTAAATCAGTGTGTTTATTTAATATACCTTACCTATCAAAAAAGAAAGAAAAACTGCAAGGAAAACAAGAAAAAAGAATGTTAAAGAATACACAGTATTTTAAATATTAAGAAAATAATTTTATAGTAATATTAATGAATTTTAAGGACATTTTCTGATTTTAAACATACATTATTTTATAACTAGAACATGGAGACATGGGACAACTCCACTGAGGGTGAAAGGGGATATCAAACATGTTTCTAGTGAACTAGACAATGAGGGTTAAAGGTTGCACTTCTTGAATGAAACGTTCAGAACTCTATTGCTCTCTACGAATTAGGATCTAATAAAACGAGTTTAAGATTTATGAACACCATGAAATGTGTTAAAGAGAAAATAACTTGAAATGTTCAGAAATACTTTTAAAAAAAGGAGAACAAAAATTGAATCACAAAAGAAAAAGTTCGTTATATAGAAAATGCATTTTGCTATAGAGAGGTTGTTTTACGAAGAAAAAGTTCGCTATATAGAAAAATTTGCAATATAGAAGTTCGTTATATAGAGGTTCAACTGTATTTAGTTTCTACATTAAAGAAATGTAATGAATTATTTTCATATGGTGAAAAATGTTTTCCTTTTATTAAATATTGAGTTTTAAGAATTATAGAGGAGATGACTTAAGTGTAAAAGTTTCTTCATGTATAAATCATTGTGCATAAATATAATGTAACTTTAAAGTTATTATAAACCACATAATAGTTTAAGATCAATTTTAAAATTTATGTGATAAATTTTCATATTGATGAAGGAATTTAAAAGGGGAATTAGGAAAAAGAAGTAATATATAAGTTACTTCTGCATTAGATTAAACTTTAAAAAATAAGAAATAATATAAATATATATATATAAAAGCACAATATTAGTTATTATTCTCCAAGTATCATTAGAAGATGAATTTAAAATAAATGATTAGCACACATGCCATGTGGTGATAAATTATTGAATATGTTGCTGAAGAATGAAAATAAGAGAAATCTAGTTTTATGTATTCCAGATTAATATGAACTTTCTTTACATAATGTAAAAAAAAAAAAAAAACTTATCTTTTTTTCATATTTAAGTAGTTGTTTTAACCATAAAATGAAAACCTTTTTAGAACTATTAAAGGATTCATAAAATATCAATAAATATTAAGGATTCATAAAATATATATATATATATAATGAGTTTTATGAATCCTTTAATAGTTCTAAAAAGGTTTTTATTTTATGGTCATGATGAGAAAACTGTTCGATTCCATGAAGAAGTTTCTTAAAAGAACTAATAATAATTGTTCTGAATTTGCAATGCATTTGCAGTGAAAATATGATCACTTTAGATCTGATATAGATAAAATGAGGATTTGTAAAAATTTTAATATAAAAAAATTATGTGGATTCACAAAATGTGTTTCTGCAATTGACTTGAAAATAATAGGACACGAATAATATTTTAAAAAAATTTCTTTACAGAAAGTCTAGTATACATGATAATTAAAAATTTATGAGCTTCTGGGATTAAAATTATTAATGAAAATGTTTTGTTTTATTTATTATTTCTGAGAAATTTTCCTATGTTGCTTAAAAATCGCTGTATACATGTTACATATTTTGAACAATCCATTTACAAATTGTCTTTTTTAACTGAGTTTTTTTAAAAAGTATTTTATGGGGGGGGGGGTTCAGTATAATCTTTTGTAGGTGATCTCAATAAATAAAAAAAATAATAGCAATTATTAAATTCTAAGAAGGGAAACTATGAAGTCAAATCATAATCATTCTACAGAACTATTTCCATGGGAAAAAACTGTATAATTTTACAGATTAACCCTGTAGGCTTCTGATCAGTCTGTCATGGCTTAAAGGTATCTCCTGAGAATAATTATTTGTTATATGGAGATAAATATATTTTTAATGTACTATTAATCAAAGGCTCCTTAAAATTATCTTAATCGTGGAATTCTTCAACATTACTGTTACTACTTTTACTTAAAAATGTATGTATATATATTGGAAAATTCACTAATGCTACTGTATTTGTGCTTATTAATTTTTGTTGTATTGATAAATATGAAAAGCTTTTTGTTTATAAAATGTTTGATTGGTTATGCAGATAGATATTTAAGAAAATAATGGTATTTATATATATATATATTAAAAAACAGTATTGGTTATATTAGTCTAAATAAAAGCACACTATTTTTTTTTAATCAAAATTTATTGAAATTTTTTACAATTGTCTGAATATACAACTTCCATATTATTAAAACACACAAAATTAAATTAATTTTGAAACATTTTAAAATGTAATGAAACATAAATAAGTGCATTTTTAAAAAAGTCCTCTAATAAATAATAATAATTTATAATAGATTTCCTTGCTGTGGGCGACTTTATCCCTGTGATATATGCCATGATGAAAAGGAAGCAGATCACGATATGAAATATGCTTCTAGAATGATCTGTGGATTTTGCTCAAAAGAACAGGTCTGTATTTTGCTGTTACTATTTGTTAATTTTAATGGTTTTATATAAGTCTTACAAATTCAGTAATTGGATTTATATATATTTACTTTTTTAAATTTTCCTTTCATAGAGTCATTAAATAATTAAAATTAATAAGTATATTTTGAAGGTTTTATTGTTATTTTACTATAATAGTATGAAAGGAAAATCTTTTTTGTTTGTATTCTTTATTCATTTAAAGTGGTTTGCAATTCTTTTCCTTTTGAGGTGGTGGAAGAAATTAACTTTTTTATCTTTGTAAATAATTCTAAATCTTTCATTAAAATTAGTATTAAGTACAAGAAATAAAAACATCTTTAGTCTTTAAGCTAAAAGGGCTTAAAATTGCAGCCCTTTTAGCTCAAGGCTAAATATGTTTTTATGTTTAAGAATCTGAAAAGTTTACATTGAAAAAAGTTTTATGCTAAAAATAGTTTATATGTTATTTTTAAGAATCCATTTTAAATAAAGCATGAAACACTAGTTTTTTATACCAAGGGATCAAATTAATTTTTCTTGCTGTGATTTTTTATGGAAATAGAAAATTCAATCTAATAATTTCACACACACAAATTAAAAGTAAAAAATTTTGTTTCAAAAAAATTTGAAATGTCTAATTTCTTTTTCTCTTAACTTTTTTTAAAAAACTATATTCATTTGTCTGAAAATGCCAGCTAATAATTTATCACAAATATAACTTGTTTAATTTCTTTATTTTTAGAATATGCTTTAGAAATTTCTCAAATTTTATGCATTTGCTCATTTTTTAAAATTATATTTTTGATTATGTAGCCATATAGTAAAGAGAAACCATGTTTGAGTTGTTCTTCGAGTATGGTAAATAAATCTGGGCCATATTGGGAGGGTGGTAAAGGCTGCAGAAATCCAATGTTAATGTCAAGGTAATTACTTCTTTATTCTAAACATTTTGAAATTATTTGAAAAATAGTTTGTATAAAAATATTCCCCTTATACCAATTATGTGTATCATCTCTGAAATATTTATAATTGTTGTTTTAAAATTGTATTGAAAGATTATTTAACCTATATTCTATAAAAGGGAATGCCTCTTGGAATTGTTATAATGATTTATTAGATTTAATATGCAAAGTGTTATATTGCAGTTGCATTATATTGGAAATCTAAGAATATAAGTTTGCATAATTTTAATGGGACATTTAGTTCTTTTAAAACCATGTCTAATCAATTTTTAACTTTTTAACAAAACTTTAGATACAAGTATTATGAAAGAATTTATTATCAGTTGATTATTTAATTATTAGCTATGTTATATGTAATTTATCTTCATTGCATGGAAAAGTGTATGAAGTTACAGTCTTATTAAATATTTAATTGAAGATGAAATACAATCTTGTATTTGATGTAATTTATGTATTAAATTATATATATGAGCTAAAAAAAACTATATCAATAGTTTCATTGAAAAGCTTTATTAATTTTGTTTTAAATTTTATGGGGAAAAAATCAGATTGTAGCATTATGGGAATGATAATTTTTATATGCTGTGGAATTTTACTTTGTATTACTAATTTGAAAATATAAAGTTTATATTAATAAAACATAATAAATACCATAAAATCTGGCATATGACACACACTTTTAACTCAAGAAATATGATCGAAGTTTTCGGGTGTGCGTTATATGCCAGGTATGAAAATGAGAGCTTTAAAAATAAAAAAAATTAGACTTCTACATATATCAAAATACTTTTTTATAAAAGAAATGACATTCCTTATGAACTTAAAGGGTTGTAGTTCTAGAAGTATAATATTTTTTTCTGGAGCTTGGGAATAATACTTCGAATAATTGACTTCAAAATATAAGAGCATTGTGAATGTGCACATTTTATGTTTTTTCATAAAAAGTAGGGGGTGCACATTATATAATGAGTATACCTAAAAATTAAAAATTGCAGCTTGAAAGTACAGGTATGCATTGTAGGGCGGTGTGCATCATATGCTGGATTTTATGGTAAATTAAATAATTGGTACATAAAATCAAATAGATTTATTTTCTGTTTTGTTTTAGGACTGACAAGCATAAATATAGTGGCATGAATAAAACAACCTCTAAAAAGTCCCAATCAACTGGAAAGAAGAAGAAATGAGATTGTATACATCTTTGTGTAATAAAAGATATTACACTACAGAGTTATATATATATATATAGAATATTTTCGTCTTTTTTAATGCCATTATATATTTGAATAAAAATCATAACTTTTTTTCAGTATGAATATGCTCTTGAAATTATTGTCAAGTATGTTTTCTAATTTTTGTAGCTCAAAGATATATATGTTTTTTAACACAATTTTCCTTGGAAAAATTAGTCTAGTTTACAAATACTTTTTCTGATATATTTTACTTTACTATATATGCTGTAAATAACAATTTTAACTAGATAAGAGAGAAATGTGGAAGGACATCACACACAAATGTTAAATGAATTTTTTTTTAAAAAAAAAAAAGAAAGAAACAGTCAGTTTGTGAAATTCTTAAAACAGTATGGTTTTTTTATATTGTAAAATTTGCTTATTATAGTGCAAAATATGTTCTGATATAAATTACAATAAATAAATTTTTAAAGTAAAGAATAGTAAATCAATGTATTCTCTAAATGATGTTTTTGTTCAACAATGAAAACACTGAATAAATTATCATAATTTAAAAAATTAGAAAGAAAAAAAATCTTTTAACAATTTTGTAATTTAATTAGAACTATATGTTGAACTAGTTTTATTATTTTTATTCTGCTAAAGCTTCCTTTTTTCTAAAGTATCTTCAGTAACATTGCCCAATCTAAAAGATTGATCATGTACTATGCCTAGGTTATGAGGAATAAGACACATAAAACTTATCCATGGTTTTAAAATGGATTTTTTAAATTAATGAATGATATGTTAAATATTAAGCTGTTTATTAAAAACAACTGAATTCATTACAAAATATATTAAAAATAAAATCTTAATATAGAAGAACTTAAATGATCACACATACAAAAAATAAAAATAGAATAATTTAAACAAATATATCAAATAAAAATTTTACATTGAAACTTTTAGAAAAGATTTTAAATTATTAAAATTGTCTCTATGATTAATTTAACAAAAAAGACAAAATTTTGAAATGAATTTATATTCTGCTTAATAGCAAATAACCACCCTTAATTATTTATAAGCTAATAGTTTTTCATACTTTTTGTATTCCTGGGATCAACACATGGCAGAAATAATCAATGAGAGAGATAGTTTTACTTGACTATGGATTTCAACTTCTGATGTAAATTTTATTTGACTGCACTGTTGCAACTTGTGACTGTTAACACCGAACATCTTAGAAGGAGAAGTGTTTGTTAGAACCCCAGCAGTGGGTAAGAGTGTAATAAGAGAAAGTGTAATTCCTACATAGGGTTGGTGAGAATTTTTCCAGCTTGCTAAAGGAAAGAATTAATATATGGAATTATCTGTGTGTGTCCTGATCACAGTTCCTGTCTATCTGTTAAATATTGCTTCATTAAATAGAATTATTTAGTTTTTAAAGGATTGTCATTTTGTAGTCTACCAATACAACCTATCTCATAAAGTTCTGATATCTTGATTTATGTGGATAACATAAGTAATATTACTTAAAAGTTATTTATTTAATTTGTTAATTTAAGATTTTTCTTCAAGTACCTTGTATTTATTACAAGCTATATAATTGAATCAGCAGTTTTAGGAAGGGAATGAACCACAAAACTGTTTGGAAGAGAAAATTTTTTTTAAATCTTGCCACTTTTTTCTTATTTATTTTTCTTAACCAAACTTTTGTGTGAGATTCTTGCAAAGATATTTAGTTATATTTATGTACAAAAAGTCAGTTAAATATGAACAAAAATCAGTTATACAAATAAAATCTAAATACAATAGCTGATATTTTTAATGTATGTGATCGTTATTCTAGCAGTAAATAAATTTTCAAATATTTATTAATATTTTTGTCATATTACCAGCATTAGAAAAATCAGTAATGCACATGAGTCAGTTAAAAGAACATTACTTTTAGTAGTTATTTTTTAATATGAAATTTTTTTCGGGATTTTAAATTTGCAAAATCTTTAATTATAACATTTTTTTTCATGTCATTAACAATTTTGCTTTTATTGCTAAAAGTGATAGTTCATGGAGTCTTTCTTCTCCAGTAGAATTTAATTAAAAATTATATTACTTTAAATTTGGGGAAAGACTTTTCCTCTGTGTATGTGATAAAGTTGAAAATAAAAAATCAAAGTGGTTAACAGCATCTGCAAAACAAAGGTAGTATAACATATTTAATTATTATAAACTAAATAAATTCTTTTGTATTCAATTTTGTAATAATTTTTTAAAAAGAATTATTTGTTTCTTCATTATACTTTCTTCAGATATCGTTACTAACTGCGCTTGAAAATTACTCATCAAAACATTTGAAGGTTTTCTTTGAAGCACAATGGCAGGTTTTAAAATTTCCAGTCTGCCTCATTTAATAGTACTTATTTTGCAGGGAGTGTGAATATCTGTTTGATACACCATTTACTCTTTTTAAATTTTTCTCCATTTTATAACTCTGTAACATAAGTTTTAATACAAATACAAACGTTTAAAAATAAAAATTGCTCGAACCTAAATTAAAAACTAAAAGGAAAAAGAAACCTTTTTTTTTCCAGAGCAAAATGTAACAAAACTGGGATGAAAAATCTTTACCTTCCAAGCCCTCTTCTGAACATAACGATTATACATATTGTATTAATTGATTTGTTAATGCAACACTTACCAGTATTTGGGCCATATTTACTTTTCTTTATAATTTTATTTATTTCTCTCAGATGTAAAAGTATAAATGTAACCCCCTTTGGAATGTCTGACTCAATTCTAAGACGTTTTGCATTATTTCATAAAATATTAAAATGGAAAAAGAGCAAAATACATGAAATGTAGCAATACACACAATTAAAGTGCAGAGATTGATCGACAAGTGGCTTGCTTCGGCATTTACAAATTCTGCAAAAGAAACTCAACCTGCTTCGTCAACTTTAGGAATAGCTGAAATTAGTAAAAGAAAAGCAAACAGGACAGTGGCAATTTTGTCAGAAGTACTGCTCAGTAAAAAAAAGCTATCATATTTTCTTAAAGAAAATAAACAGAAGAAATAGTAATAAACTTGTTTGTGTAAATGGATTCACGATAAATGCAATAACAAGGAGTATCTTTATTCTGAAGTCTCTACTGAAGGTTATTCATTTCCTCCAAACGTTAATGATATTATGAAGCTTGTCTATAAACAATAGAATTTGATTAAAGCTCGGGTTACTGATGGAATTCCATCGAAGGCAAACGCAGTGGTTTGACGCTTGATAAGTATGCACCGTTAAAAAGCGAACACATTTGGAAACATAATGCATGTCAACGAGGATGAAATCTAATTTAGAAATACTAAAAAGTAGCCGATCATTTTATGTAGAAAATTGTGTTAAAACAGCAGAGAATAAGCTAAAGGAGTTAGGAATCTCAACTGAAAAGCACGTAGTTGCCTGTGTTTCCGATAGTGCTAGTATGACGGTTAAGTTTGGAAAAATAACGAGTTGTGACTATCACTTATGCTAAGCACATGCCATACACCTGGCTCTGTGCAATACGTTCATCAGCTGTAGATCAATATAAACGATTACGCTAGAATCAGATCTGGTGCAAACTTTTTGCCAGCTGGCCTTGACTTTCGAGATCCTAATCACAAAAATTAAATTACCACTGCAAACACAACTCATCTTGAGCAATTGTTTAACAAACAGACCATCTCTTCTATTACCAATTCCATTTGGGGTCCAAGGCCAGAAAATGTTCAGATCTGTGCAAGTCATCAAAGAACGGGAAAAATCTTTTGCGATGTAGCTTGTTGGGACCTTTTGTCATTGGTCATTGCTGACCGAAAGTCCCACCAGCGGTTTTAACTGCTTACAGTGGAGTATCTAATGATTGTTATCCAGTCAATTTTTTAGTCAGTAAATGGGATCTTACCGATTTTTGCTGTTATGCCGTAAGCAACTCAAAAATTCGCATTTGTGATATAAAGCACTTAGAGCTCATTCACACCAAGGCGGTCACACAACGCTCACTGAATAGAAAAGAGATATTTGTTCTCTTCACACCAAAGCGTTTTTATACATGCGGTAGATTTCTGCTAATTAGGTGGCGCGGAAGATTGTTGTTGCAACTCGCAACGAATTCATTCTAACTAATTAAGTATAAGTATGAATCGCAAGTAAAAAGAATGCTTTGCAATTTTGTTAGCTTTGAGAAGGGAGGACAAGAGGCGATGGTGGATTCGACGTATTTTTCAAAAAAGGCGATTAAGAACATCTATACTATTAGAAGAGATGCGTTTGTCAGACACAGAAAGCTATTTTAATTTTTTTTCGAATGTTGCTGCAACTTTTCGATAACTTACTATGTTGGGCCAATGATTTCTAAAAGAGATGTTATACAGATAGTATTCAAGCAAAGGATAGATTTGGCTTTAACTCAGGTTTATATAAATTTCTTCAAATGTGAACTAATTAATTCTGAAATTTTTGATGCTCTTATTTGTTAAGACGGCTTCAAAACTAAGAATATGCTTACAAATGTTTATTTAATAATATTTAAATAAGAATATTTTATGTTCAAATCAACTTATTTGCTGTATTCGTGGAAACATTAGATTTTTGTCGTGTAACAGAAATTCAAAAAAAAAGTAATCATTCATTCTTTTGTGAAAGAAATCAAATTAAAAACAAATTAAGTTAATTTTTCTTAACATGCATCATTACACTGCGAATGAGGAATGTTTCTAATGTATACGTATACACAATTAGTCTAGACCATAGTATCAATCTTTTTTTTTTCATGGTACATCTGAATATGAAAGAATGTAAAAGATGTACAGGTGGCCATAATTAAACTGCAAGTGATCAAGGGGTGCTGGAGAGAAAACTACCGGGAATATTACAGTGAAATTTGGTATCTACACGTTTCAGAACATGCGCAAGTCAAATAAGCAAGACAAAAATCGCTGTTTTCTTCCAATAGATGGGGCGCTGTATCGTGTTTTAACACTCACCAGTGGCATATACAACTTCCAAAACCGATAGACAGAGTATAATGACATTCTAAGAGGCATATAAACAATATAAAAAACATCCCTTACAGTTTATCATAATTCCATACAATTCTCTCTGTAAGCTTCTGTAAAGAGGTCTTAGCTATATACAGGCAAAATATTATTATAATAGAAGCATTTTTCCCAAAAGGAGAACATTTTGAAAAAAGATTATTCTAAGTTAATTTTTTGCCAAAATATTGTATTTAAATAATTTTTTTTGTCAAAATGTGTCCTTAAAACAATTTTATACATGTATTCTAATCTAAGTGACACTAAATATCGCGAAAACTATCCATTTATGCGCTTTTTTAAAATCACGGTTCCGAACGTAGTCGGATACCTTAAGTGGTCCTTGCAAGCAGGGACGTCTTAAGGCATGGGCCCAGAGCCTCGTTTCATTCTCAACTCAGCCTTAATGAGATCATGATTCGAATAATTTCAAAGATCAGGTGTTATTTTCGATTGTATCATCCGAAAATCTAGGAATTTTGGACGATATGTCACCTGGCTACATATGAGGACCGTGATTCATGTATAGGCCTACCACCATACACCATCATTATTCATTCAGTCAAAAGGCGGTAGTTGGTCGAGCTAGTTTGTGCTATTGTAAGTTATGTACACTTATTTGTTTCGGGTTATTGTTCAAACGAGTATTTGGCAACATATACTATCTACTTTTAAGGGTCCTAAGTGGGGACTACATTTGTGCAGGAGTCCAATGCCTATTTTTGAGTAAGAGCCCAGGGCCTCAAGAAGTCAAAACGTCCCTACTTGCAAGGATATGCTTAGTTCATTTAACAGAGGGAAAATATCTGCCAAGTATGCACAAGCTTTGCTAGCCATTCATTGTTGGACAAGAATTTTTGCAATTTCGGATTATTTTGTTCTTGAAAAATAATTTGACTTCTTTCCGCAAGGCGAATAGTCAGGTCAGTATTTTGCCCCTCGACAGCCAACTCTCCTCAGCATGACGAAGAAGATGAATATACTTGGAGCCCATTTCTTCACAAAGTGCCTCAAATATTCGAGAACTGAGTGCTTTGTGTCGAATTTCCTTCATAATTTCAATTTCAATGACATTTGATAATACTTGGTGTAATTCCGGGGACATTTCTTTCCCTGCAAGTTGTTTCCAATGTGTAATTGAGTGTGAGGATAAAATGTCAGATGACCAACATTCTTCACCTTTGCAACAATTCCTAAAAGATGTCCAGGCATTCAGTACCATCTGTGCATATCCCAATATATTTTTTCCAGTCAATTTCATGTTTCAGGAAATAACTATTAAGAGCTTCAAAAATCTCAGAGCTGGTTGTTCCACCCGGCAAATAAACCGAACAAAGTAGTTCTTCATATAACTTTTCTTCATATTCAAGCCTCACAAAACAAAGAAGGAGTACTTTGTTTGTAATGTCCATAGATTCGTCTTGTTGTATTGAATAAATTGATGAATTTTTCCTCATTTTTATTATCTGATTTTCAATGCCTTCAACCGTACCTTCGATTCTGCGTTTGATAGTAATAGCAGACATATGAATTACTTTCAATTTTTGAACAGCCTACATTCCCAAAATCTGTTCACGTGATTTTAACATGCAAGGGTTAATTAATTCTTCAATCGTGTACGGCTTTTTTGCATTTCGCGATCTGATTTGCCATGGGATAATGATGAGTAATGATTTATCTTCCATGATCATTTTTCTTAAAACAGTAACATGCTTTTGCATATGTTCATGCATTCTTTTAAAATATCCTTTTGTTTTTTTTTTTTTGCTAAATCCGGGTGTTTTGAATTCAAGTGTCTTTCAATTTTGGAAGGTTTTAATGCATCGTTAGATAAGCTTTCAGAACATACAACACAGAAAGGTCGTGGATCCAGCTCACTGTCAGGTTCTTCAATGAAACCAAATTTTAAGAAGTAGGAATGATACTTTCTTGATTTTTTTCTTCTCTTCACCTCCCGTTCCAACGTTTTTCCTAAAGGTACCTGATGAAGACTGTGGAGAGTTTGATTTATTGATCAATTCACAAGGTTAAGTGAAGTACTATTAATGTTATTATTGTCGTTCTCAATATTTTTTGAATTACTGAGGAAATGCAGGATATTCTTTTGCTTTTTTTGTCTTTCGTCATGGGTTTAATTTATTTGAATTTAAAATAAAAAAGAGAAGAAATTTAGAAATGTCAAACTAATTTTATATCCCAATAAATATATAAAAGAAAATATGCACATGGCTAAGATTTAAGACCATACCTGTCTTAAAAAAACATCAATGTTCAAAAGAAAAAACACACAAAAACTTCCTTAATAACCCAACTAATATGTTGAATAGATTTTATACTAGCTGGTATACCCGTTCTTCGCGCGAGTGAATTGAAAAATTAAACAATACAGATTGAAGGATAAAGAAGTTTTTAATGAGTTAATTTTACGTGAAATGCATAGTAGTCGGATACCTTAAACGAAACAAAAACAAAAAAGACAGGTCAACTTCTATAAAGTATAAAGCTCAATTTTTTTATATTTTCTTTGGAATAACGTTAGAAGTGAACCATTGACAGTGAAGAACATTGACCTTGAAGTGAAAGACAAAGTCTATCTACTTTAAATACCAGAAGCGATAAAAGTAAGTTTTATTCTGAAATAAAAAAATAGTGATTACACTAATCAACGCAATAAATTAGAACCGAGCGCGCACTGTCACCTGGTGTAGACAAAACAAAAGGGAAAGTTTTGCTTCACGCATAAAAAATAGATATATGCTGACGGCGGAATTTTTTCCTACTTTCTTGACAATTATCTTTATATTTTGGACACTTCACACAATAGCCTATGTGTTATTTTGATGTATAAGCTATATTATTGTAAAGTTTCATTAAAATCCATTCAGTTCTTTTTGCGTGAAAGAGGAACAAACATCCATACAAACTTTCGCGTTTATATTAAGTTGGAGTTGGGGAAAAAGAAATCCACTATTTTTTCGGTAGATGGCTGTAGTGTTGATATCTCGGGAAGTATCGATCAAACAATTTCAAATTTATGCTCGTTGTCAAGGTGACATTTTACACTAAAAAAATTATTTTGCTGTTTTTTGTTTGGTCTATTCAGTTGTGAGTTACAGGGTGTTAAAAAAATGGAAGTCAACAAAGAGAAAATTCAGTACATTTTACCGTTTTTCTTTGATAAAGGCGAAAATGCAAGCCAGGCGGCTGAAATTGTGAATGGTGTTTATGATGCCGATACTGTAACAGCTAATTACGTACAATTTTGGTTTCGTCGATTCCGTTCAGGTATTTTTGATGTTAAAGATGCACCTCGCCCAGTCAGGCCCGCCGTCGAAAATGTCGATAAAATCACAGAAATAATCGAAGNACAGATTTAACGTGCATCGCTGCCCTACATGGCGGGTCTTTAGAGGTTCTGGGCTCGAACTCGTGACAAGGCAAGCCACGATCCGATACCTATACCACTCGGCTACCGCGGCCACGGAGTTTCGCCAAACTAATTCTTACTGTCACCTGTATTGTGCTCAAGGCCAACGACAGGCGTACTTCCAGCCCCTTGCCACGATGAATTTCGTGGGCCTCGGTCTGACTACGTCAGACAGGTGGCATCAGAAACAACATTTACAACGCGTTCGATTTCATTTAATCAGCGATATTTGCAAGAACATGATTGATGATAGTATGCAAGCAGACTTTCGGAGGTAAGTGTACATTTTACTTTTTCTAATTTTTAAGCTCACTTAAATGTGTTCAAATAAAAGCACAAAGGAGCATTGGACTGAATAATGCGTCTTCCATAAATGCTCTCATTAAACCTCTTAATTCTCAATTTGAGTAAGAGAAGAAATTTAAAAGAGTAATAAATTATGCTTTAATGGCTTATGTTCTAGTATGATTTCGAACTAAAATCCGAAGATTAGTTGCAGTTGCAGAAAACGCCCCCATAGATCTTCACACATTCAGAAAATGTGTTATATTTGGCAAGAAAGAAAAATTATTTTGCTTCATTGAAAAATAAATACGTAACGGAAATCATTGAGTCAACATACACATGCAGCAACCGACCTCGAACCCAAGACTGATTATTTCTTTCACAAAACGTTTTGAAGTGGCAAGCGAAGTTCTTTGGACCAGCGGTCGCCGAACTTTTTGACCTCACTGACCAGTAAATTCATAATTTAAATCCCGCGGACCACTTATAAGATTTTTTAAGGGTTAAATATATTTATAAGAAAAAAAATTGTGATCTAAGGTCACATATAAAAAAATGTACCTAGTTAATAAAACGAAACTATTAATTGTAACCAAATAAAGAAAGCTTTATTAATAAACCATGATGAAATAAACAAAAACTGTAAAAGCAAAACAATTAAAAAAATGATTTAAGTATATCAAACTTTTAACGTTATACATTCCTATGAAATGGCGTTATTCAATGAAGTAGAGTTTTTATAACTCTTCATGTATTGCAAGGAATTGAATTATGTTTCAATGCATCTTAAAACATAATTTAACGGGATGAGTAAATACATTCCA
>BMAV01026960.1:0-11215 GCA_019973955.1 Trichonephila inaurata madagascariensis
TCTGTACAATTCCTTATTTTCATAATGTTAAAAAGACATTTTACAGAAATTGACTAATAATACATTCACCATTTTAGTGCTTTTTTTGCATAGTTCTTATCCTACTAAGAGGATTTTTCAAAACTTTTATTAGTATTTTTTGATCCTTCAAAAGCTTAGTGATGAAAATTTGCCCACATTTTATGCCGTAATTTATTTATTTTTTGCAAATAACGTTTGGCTGAGTCTTTTCTTAAAATATTTTAAATTCATATGATTGAAAAAATTTACAGAGAGGCTCACCAGTACCATAACATTGATTACTAAGATATGAGTAATTCCAATTTTGCTAAACATTTAAGAGATGTTAGATATATGAGCATCTGCAATATTCTTTCCGACGAAAAAAAAAAAAAAAAAAAAAAAAAGAAAATCCATTTTTGAACGTTTTTTATTGAAACCTAAAAAACAATCTAAAAAAAATATTTATAAAAAAAATACACCATTCTTTCAAATTGTTTTTCCCAAGGGGCCCCTTCTTTTACCGAACCAACATTTTAGAGATATCGATTTTGATGTGCCAGAATTACATGTCAGCCTTCTGGGTGGAATAATTTTTTAACCCTACTTGCAATTAAAAAAATTAGTTAATTAACTCAAAATAAAAGTATAAATTTTTTTTTTGAAAAAAAAATGAAAAATTTAAAAATTTGAAACAGAAAAAATTGAAATTTGGGGAGTTGAGGATCCTTGGTTCTCATTTGGAATAAAAAAAAAAACAAGAACCAACTGATATAAAGTCATCTTATTTTTTAATCAAATGCATAGCAAATTCAGACCCCAGATTAGGTTGATATTATATGAAATTTTATCCTGAGTATGGATGTATTATGAAGCCCAATAGTTGAGTGATAGTGTATCGTGCTTCCACGCCACAAGTCCAGGGTTCAAATCCCGAGCTGGGCAAGGTCAACTTAGCCTTTCATCCCTTCAGTGGTTCGATAAATACCAAATTTGCTTGGAAGCTGAACAATGGAAGTTTCCCGTCAGACTGACCACCTGACTGTAACATCTGCACGTGCACCATAATGCCTACGGTCGCGTAAACTGATATGGCACAGAAGGACTTGGCCTTAGGGCTGTAGTGCCACTGAGTTCAGTTCAGTTATGGATGTATTATTAAGTACAAATACTAATTAAAACTTTTTATCAATATTCCATTAAGTAGAAAATTTGTTTAATAATATTAATATTTTATTTAGTATACACAATGTAGAATATTATATTCTCTTAACTAAATATTGATTTATACAAAGTTTATCAACCTTGCACTTATATAAGCTATGCAAATGTTACATAGCAAACATTCTTGTAATTTTGAATAATGGTTTTGAATAAGTGATGAGGACGGAACCTGAAGGAAGATAGCCATCCTATTCTCTGGACTTTCCCACTAAATAGAGCCCTGAGAAATTTAATGTACATTAAAAACAATAAAAGAAATAAATTTCGCGGAAGCCAACCTCGAACATACAGCTTGACTGAAGCATTACTGTTTACGAGCTCCTATGTTTACCATTTGGCTACTACGGTCGCCTTTTGTTAAAAGGTCTCAGGTTGTTAACCTTTTCTCGAGTGGTGAAAGTATAAACAATTTTCAAACAGGCATAATTCTTTTAAATTTAAATTAAATAACAAGAATCTTTTACACATTATTTACAAAGGATTATGGCTCCAAAAAATTTCAAAATGTTTGAAATATAATCATAATTTTAAAGATTAGAAGTATATGAAAGTATGTAATAAATATTAAATAATTTTTGAGTTGCGCACTATATTTTCTACAATAGTATAGTCTCTGATGTATAAAACTTTATAGAATTATATATATAAAATGTATCATACTCTTTAAACCCTACATCATTTAAGAATAATATATCTTTTGTGTGTATTTCAAAATATTTGAAAAATATTGAAATTTTTTAAAAACATTTTGAAAATTAAATTTTTTTTTTTTTTAAAATATATAATTTATTATTCTACTAATATAATATTACTACAGTGTAATAAGGATACATTTAACTTTATAAATCATTTTATTGCGGTTAATTAAATCTACCATTTTAGAAAATAGCATGCGCAACGTAAAACTTAATTAATATTTCTTATTGAAATGTTTCTTATTTTCATATGTTTATAATTTTTAAAATTATGATTATATTTTAAACATTTTATACTTTTCTGAAGCCCCATTCCTTTATAAATAATGTGAGAAAGATTCGAATTATTGAATTTTAATTTGAGAGCGTTATATGCATTTGAATATTGTGTTTATATTTTCAGTCCTCGAGAGAAAGTTAACACCCCTGAGACTTCTTAAAATTATATACTGGGTGACCGGGCTAAAAGTATCTCAAAAGTAAAAGCTTATTATTACCGAACTATCTATTAGAATAAATAAAAAATAAATAGAAAAAATCATACAACACCCAATTTTTATTAAGATCAATAATTTTCGATGTGTGCATCTTAAGTGGCACGATATATGTCTAAGCGATAATCTAGTTTTCTCCAAGTGCTTCGTAGCATATCAGAAGTCATTACACTAATTGCTTGAATGATACATTCCTTCAACCCTTCCACAGTTGTAAATGTATACACAACATATTTAATGAATCCCAAGCAAAAAAGTCGAATGGAATCATATCCGGAGATCTTAGTGGCCAGGTAATTGGCCCCTTCTCAATTCATCTCCCTTCAAATATCCTATTTAAAAATGAGTTAATATCACCATGATAGTGCGGTGGAGCACCATCCTGTTGGAACAGAAAACCAAGTGGAATTTATGGAACAGCAAACTTTTCCAGCATATCAAGCTAAACGTGTCCTGTAACTGTCTTCTCTACGAAGAAAATGGGACCAATAATTCCATTTGTGTGCATTCCTAACCATATATTGAATTTAGGTGCATCTCTTTCGTATTCCTTCAGTTGGTGAGGATTTTCATTCCCCCCAATACGACAACTGTGCTTGTTAACTTTTCCACATATGTGAAGCAATATTCATCACTAAAATCACATGTTCTAGAAAATTCAAATCATCGTTAAATGCACATTTTGCTGTGGCGTCCATATCTTTACAAATGAAGTCAGTGTAACAAGTGTATCGTCTGCGATTGCCGAATAAAGCGCGCACGAGCAGCCGATCTGACTACTAAACCCAAAAAATCTCGGAGGGGTATCCAACCCACGGCTGGCAGTTTATTACATTCTAATGGGTAGTTACGTAATAATAAGTCACGCCATTTGGATACTTTAATCCCGGACACCTTGCATTTAATTGCTGAATAATATTCAAAGGGAGGAGCAATATTGAAAAGAGAAACATATAAACTTGGAATAACATCAGATACAGAAGGTTATAAAACTCCTTGAATCCTTCACATATTTGAAGTGAAGGATTTTTTTGATTTTCATTAATTGCCGTGTCCAGAATATTTCTATTAGTGCTAAAATTTCTTTAAATACACCCAATTCTGAAACGGGATTTCTTTAAGGGTCTACACCAGTAATTTGCAAAGTGGTCTATATAGACAATCCAGGGGTCTATGACGATGTACAAGGGGTCAACGTCAGTGAAAAAATAATTTAAGGGTCCATGAGGTGTGAATGGGGTCTCATTAAACCAGATCGTAACTTTAATTAAAAAAAAATAAAGTGGAAACCAAATTTTATCTATTTAACAAATTTATTTACTAAATTTAATGAGGTTAATTTGAAATCACGAAGTGACAGCACAATTTTATTAAAACAGGGACTCTAGTTTGAGCTTTTCTTGCAAAAATTAAGGTAAAGGAACGTCACGAATTGTCCCAGTTTCTCATTCAGTCAGACAATTTGCCAGGAAAACAACGTTTTAACCTATATTCAACATTTAAATGCCCTCTATTTAGATTTTGAAACTAGGTTTGATAATGTTTGTGACTTTTTTCATTACTACAGTAGGCAATGAATTCATATGGTCTCATTGAAAAAAAAAACAAAAAAATGTCATATTACAAAAGGAACTGATCGGAGTAGGCAGTAATGGTGATCTTAAAATAGTTTGGAAATGGATGTCAGCAAATTTCGCCCTTAAAAGGCATACTTGTTATTTATCCTGAATGAATATTGTGAGAAACTTTTAATTAATTTTTTTTTAAGAGAAAAAGTTTCATTGCGGTTTCAAATCTGATAAAAAAAGTTAAACACGACAATATTGATGCCAAATGTTGAAAATATGGTATTGAAGCCCCAGATTCATCCCTCCCATTAAAAGCATTTTTGTTTGTTGCTCAGTTATTTTATGTCACAATTATCTTATGTGTTATTAAATTTTAATTTAAAATTAATTAACATTTGTTTTTTAAGTTTTAAACGCTATATTTCATCACAGTTAAAAATTTAAATCCTTTAAAGTAAATAGATCTATACCAGCTGCCAAAAATACGTTTAAGTTGATAAATGTGCTAAATTAAATATTAGGTATGAGGGGTCTACCCAAAGGTGAAAAACATAGCAAGGGTATAGAGACAAAAAAGTTTGGGAACCTCTGGTCCACACTAACACTTTGAGGGTTCTTTACTTAAAGGATACTTATTTAATTTACATTTTAAACGAAAACTAATCAATAACGTAAAGTAGACGAAAACGTATCCAATTTTGAAAACAGGCATTTTAAGGTAGGTGAGATGGAAGGTATTCAGAGATATCAGAGATAAGAATGAATGAATTTTAATCAGAGATAAGAAGGAATTATAAATTATGCATTTATTTAAAAAATTTGATTTTGTACACGGAAATTGTTTAAATGATTATTTATTAACGTCTATTACAGCATTTTTCAAACTGTGGGGGGCGCCCCATAGAAGGGAGGGAGAGGGGGAAGTAATAGCCCTACGAGGAAGCGTAAGCATAGCGAAATTTCGAAAATAAAGATTTAAAATATTATACATTTACTGAAAGGAAGAAAAACAAAATACATTCTGACATAATAAAAATAAAATGTATATTTACACCGATATAATATACTTATAAATGCATCAGTACTGCACAATGTATTTAATAATTAATTTACTAAGCATGCCTTCTCAAACTTTCAATACTTGCGACCCAATATTGAATCACAATTTTCATCGCGCTCCCCTCCATACAATAACAATGTATTGAATTCGATAGTACGATACTTTGACGCTAAAGCTAGAGTACGATTTTAACCTCTTCGCCCCCCGACGTATATAAACGTCTCGCTCACCCAGTGTGTAAATTGCCCCGGACGTATATATACGTCTATCCGAAATATGTTCACTACTATCCATAAAATTATTTCGAAGACTTTGGAATGCAATAAAATGATTTTAACATTGTTTGAGAAAGATTTATTTATTTCAGAGGATTTTCTTATTTTCCCTTTCTCCCTCCCCAAATACACATGCGTGCAATAGTGGCATTGGGAAGGGGAATTTGCATAACTTAAGCGTAAAGGGTTTTAATTATAAGCGTACGTGACCGGATAAGTTTTAAATTTTTTGCATTTTAATTTTTATTTTAACCAACGGTGGGTCACTGGAAATTATTAAATTGTTCTTTTAGTTTTGTTAAAATAATTTAAAATGTTTTACATTTTGTATTACTGTATTACATGTAAAATGATTATTTTTAATTTTACAGAAATTATTTGTTTGTTTTACTTTAAAAAAATTAATGATTTTTTGAAATAATTTTTTGTTTTCGACTTTTCAATATGCTCGTGCACCCCTCCTTCTAGGGTTATCACGCCCCCTTAGGAGGCGCACCCCACAGTATGAGAAGCGCTGTACTAAGCCAATAACAGGATTAATAATCACTTGTGACTCCCATGGGCTCTTGTCATATACAAAATTATATCCAAACTATAATAATTATCTTGATAATTTGTCCGGTTTATAATTAAAATCGTATTGCAGATTTAGCGCCAAAGTACATTATTCTAGAATTCAATACATTGCTATTGTATGGAGCGATGAAAATTATGATTGAAAATTGGGTCGCAAATATTGAAAGTTTGAGACATTGGCCTGTTACAGAAACAAGCGGTATGTTGGTGCATAGACTCAAAATTTTCAGGAGCTCCAGTAAAGGACGATAACTGAGCTGGTGCTCCCTTCACACAGTACTCCAATGCGTAGATTATGAACCACGGCAGATTTAATTGCTTCCATCCTTCTAATTAGTTATGGAGGGAAATTCGCGGCACAGGAATCGAATCCATGAATTCGCAACCATGGCGACTCGGACAAAGTGGCTATAATGCATATTGACAAATATTATGATATTAAGTTATGAATTTGTTATTAAATAAGTAAGTTATATTATTGAAGTTTACTTTTTCTTTTTAACGCTTTGCCTATCACGCGTTTTTCTTTTAAATTTTTTTCTTTTAATTTTAGTGGTATTTTAACCCCTCGATAAAATGTAAAAAATTGGGTTCTTTAAATCATAAATGAGTAAGCAGGAATTAAATTAAAATCTTTAAAAATTTGAAGGGGCCCAAATTTTAAATTTTTAGGAATTTTTGAATCAAATTTTAAAAAGCAACTTTAAGATTACGTACTAACAATCACAAAATTAAACCTGAACCCATTTTGAACATTTAAAAAAGGGCCATTTTTTTTGGGTTTTTTAAAATTGTGGTTTTTATTAATTTCTACATATATTAATTTTTTAATTTTTGAATTTTTGACAAAAATTTAAAAGTAGCCATTTTAAATTCCCCTAGTCCCAAAAGCCCCTTCCCTATTTGAAAAAAAAAAAAGGGGGAAAACCTAAAATTGAAATTCTCTATGCCACTTTTTAATTTAAATTAAATTTTAAAAAACTTTTTTTTTTTCATAAAATTTTTTTGGGTTGGTTTTTTAAAAATTAATTTTTTTTTTAAATTTTAAATATAAGTAATATTCCAAAATTTACAAAAAAAAAAGTTTTTTTAAAATGAAATTATTTTCAAAAAAAATTTACATCATTGGAAATGGACACAATATCTTGAAGACATAGATTGTACTAGTTGCCAAAATTTCTCAGGACACGTTTTAGGCTACGATATGTGCCATGAAAAAAATACGAATTATGTTATAGTACCTGACAATCAAGATAACTTTATTTGATTTCTCTATTTGAAAATTTTTATTTTAAAATTTTATGTTAGGTTTTGACCATTGACTTTCGAATATACTTGAATGAATTTTTGACATCACAGCGGTGGCACCGAAAATTTGGTGTTAACGAAGTATTATATAAAAAGACTTCGATGTTCTAAAGCATCTTCTCATTAAATCTTATTTTATTTTTCCCAAATTTGTTCTAGATCTATACATTTTGGAGTTCCCTGGAAAGGGAATTGGGAATCCAATCGCTGCAATCAACTTCTAAAGTTTCATTTAGAATTCTCTGAGCTCGATTTGATAGTTTTCGAATGGCAATTAGGCACAATAATACAATTTATTCGGTCGCATTTTCTGTTTCGTAATTAATATTTGGGTAATTGAATACTGCATTTGTTTAAATTCCTGAATGAGCGCTGTTTTGATAACGCCTTAAGAACTAGTATAATAATGAGACTGAATACAAAAATTCGGGCTTTCAATTAAAAATCGTTTTGTTCAACAAAACCTTCTACTATCCCGTGGAGGGGCAAAATCCAAAGTTTTCCAGAACTTTTGTATCGTACATAATTCATTTCTATGAAAGCGTCTGGGTAACTTTAATTAAAACCCATGACATATATCGGGGGAGAACGGATTTGACTCCCCCATTGATAACGAAACTTTTTTCTGTCTGAAATTTTGGGGGGAAACAAAACACAGAATTTCCAGCATTCAACGGGGAACGACTGATATCTCTGCTTAAAAAGTAATATGTGTGTTATCGCGTTAAAGTGTATGTGTGATTCATTTATTTCATAGAATAACAGATATTTCACATGAAATAACTAGACAAGGCAGTTAAAAAGTATATAATAGATGAAAAATTTCATACTTTAAGTGGTTATTCTATGAAATAATAGATCATAGACTGTTAAAGAGTGAAAAATGATTATTATCAAAGTTATTTTATAAATAAATTGATCATAAATAGCTACTATCTCTCGAAATATATATTTCATACTTATTTGCGATGTTTAAAATTAAAATAAAAAGGGGGAAAGGAATAAATTTATTATTGCTCATATTGCCAAATTATTTTAAAAAAGAAAAAAAAAAGAATGTGTTGCAAAAATAGTTATATTTAAATATTATGAAAAACTGTTGCTTCATAAAAACGTTGTGTGTAGACTTTTTCAAACAAAAATGTAAGAGAATATATATTTTGGGAAATACCTTTATTTTACTTTTTTTTTAATTGAGAGGGGAGAGAGATTTTGGGGGTCGACCTTTGAATTGCATTCCATAAAAAGTTTTTTATTTTACTGTTTCACACATTTTTTTACATGAAAACCATATCCAGTGCCGCTGCTGAGATGTTGCAGAAGATCGAAGTGTCAATATTCGGAATTTTTTTCTTCAACGGAAATTAATGCTCGCTCACTTATACTGAACTGAGATATAGAGTACAATTGTTTTTTATTCGAAATTTTTTTTTCCCTAATCGGAAAAAATCTTCAGTTTTTTCCCCCAAAAAAAAAGGGATTAGGGGTTCCTTATCCTCAACAACTTCAGAAATCTCCCGAACTGAAGTCCTATGCCTCGAAAAGATTTTCCGGGAAGTAATTTTATTTTCGAGTTTAAAACTGGCCCAAAAGACCCAAAACCCCTCAAAGAACTTTCGAGAGCCGCATTTCTTACTTTAACTATCAAGTAATCGTTATTCTGTAAAATACTTAGTTATATAAGTCGAAGAATTCAAAAGTTTAATGTACTTCAAATGACTTGTCAAGTTATTTCATGAAATACCCCTAGATATTCTAAAAAAAAACGGGTTTTACACTTTAACGGAATCATGTATACTTAGTATATTTTGAAAATCCAGTAAATTGGAAAGTTGTAAAAGAAAAATATTATTATTAAGCCCCAAAAAATTTCATTTGGTTCCCCCGATGAAAAGTTGGGAAAAATTTTTTTTATGCCAAATTTCCCTATTGATTTAACAAAAAAAAAAACAAAGATTCTATTGTAAAAAAAGTTTTTTAACAGTATTCAGATGCAGGGAAAACTAGGTGTGTTGTTGTGGCTAATTCCACCGTCTGACCTAGTCGAACGAGGCCCACTTAAGGCGGGGGCGGGAAGTACGCCTGTCGTTGCCCAGGCCTTTGGGAGCACCATACAGGTGACAGAAAATTTAGTGGCAAACAAAAATATATCCACCTCCACTTTTATAATTGAAGGAAATACTCCAGTCCCCGCACCCGTGATTCAGCCCACAAGTTTTTTGGACCCCGATTTTTCGAGACACACCCTGTGTACTGGGGGGTATTTGGGGTCGAGCATCGAACCCGAGCTTCCCGTCTGAGTCCGCTGTCAAACCACTAGATTTAAAACCCGCCCGGGGGTTGGTCCATTTATGAAACAGATGAAATCATGATAAATACCCCCGAAAGGGGAAAATTTTAAGATTTATTTTGGGGGAGAGTCGGAAAAAAAAACGGGGGAAAAAGATCAAATTTTGAGCTCATTAATCATATTTTTAAAAATCTAAATTGTTAAAACAAACACAACAAATTAAATGGGGAGGTCACGTTGTCAGAATGGGTGGAGACCACCCTTTAAATAGTTTTTAAGCCCAAAACAATTTTAAAAACCAAAAAAGGGAAGGGCAAATCTTAAAGGGTTGATGGCCCAGAAATAGATTTTCCCCTGGTGTGCAAAAATTAAGCAAAATGGGAGCCATAACTTCAGAAAAATCATCTGAGAGACATGAAATTTTAAATGAGGGAGAGTATTATGTACGTAAAGGATGACAAAAGACGGCGCTGAAAAGGGAAAACAACCCTACAAAAGGGAAACAAACAAAACATGCTTTATTGAACGCAAAATATCGTGACTCATGATTGTCATCCAACAGGAAGAACAAAAGCAGATGTTCCAATTGGTATAGCGCCCCCTTTCTACAATGGGGAAACCGTCTCCGCTCCAGAACCAGCGGTAAATTCTTGAGGTGGGGAGTGCCCATTCCTCAATCAACATCTGTTTGGTTGTTGGTTGTTCTCCGGATGATTTTGGGTGGGGAAAAAATTTTCCCCAAAGCATCCCAAAATGTGCGATTTTAAAACGAACGCCCAATCCATTCGAGTATATCTTCACTTTCCAGCAGCCCCCCAACAGCAAGAGTGCGATGGGCCTGCATTGTCATCCATAAAAGGGTCTCCAAAGGCCCTCAAAGACCCCAAGGGGGGGAAGAAGTACCCCTACAATATCTTCCCCGGTTCGACCCTCTGGTGGAAATCGTTTGCCCGTTTAGCATAAGCCCCCCAGACGGGGAACCCGGACCACGGTAACGGTGTTCTTCCGATGTTACTGGGGTAAAAACCGTCCCGATTCTCTCCAAAAACGCGGAGAACGCCCTTTTGGCACGGAACCACCCTTTATCCGTAAAAAGGACACGACTCCCTTGGTCATTTGTCCAGTTTTTTTTTCTCTCTGGTCCACGTAAACGGTGGTTTTTGGTGGCCAACTTTCAAAGGGAGGAAGCGTTCAGGACGGCGGGCAACAGGCCCCATTTGAAAGGGGTCTCACAGTAAACCGCGACATTTTTCGACCCGTGCTGTACAGAGTTTTGGGTCAATGGCGCTTTGCGACTGTGTCGATTTTTTCCCGCAGGATGATATATCGGCTCCCCTGCTGTTGTCGTCCCGGGCGGCCACCACCAACCCTAAAAAGCTTTCCTGTGGTTTTGGGGAAAGCTTTTCCCGCGCGCGAAACGACCTTTTTTGATTAACCGTGGCTAATGGAAAAGACGCCCCCCTTTCCCAAATTTCCTCGTTCTTCCATGAAATCTCCAGGATTTCTTTTAGCCATATTTCACGAACCACCCCCCGGCACCGACGAATTGCGAAGCGTCCCGTCCTTCATTTTATTTTACGTTACGGCGCCCAATCACGCGTTTTTGGGAGCCACATGCTTCGACGTTTTGCCTTTTATATTTGCATAGCTACGTTTCACTGATTTACATTTCCCAGATCTCCGACCTCCTTTTCTGCAATTTCATGGATTCAAATTTTTCATTGT
>BMAV01026961.1:0-17514 GCA_019973955.1 Trichonephila inaurata madagascariensis
AATTTATGTAAAAAAAAAAAAAATGAATTTAGGAATAATGTAAATAAATACAAAAAAAACATATATGGAAAAATAACAAAATAAATTTAGGAATAATGATTAATTAAAAAAAAAAAAGAATAGATAAAAAAATAAGTAACATCAAAATAAATTTAGGATTTCTAAAAAAAAAAAGATTACGTAACTTAACACAGAAATTTACCAAAAAAAACACAAATCATTATATAAAAATACCCTAGAAATGTAGAATGCAAAGAAAAATAAGGTTATTTCAGTACATAAGCGGTAAAATTTCAATCAATGTTTTTTTATTTTTTTGTCATAATTTCCCCCAAATCCTTTCTTGAAAAATATAGTTCAATTTCATTTCAATTATTGTTTTCTCCAGTTTTTTTGTTTATTATTATTAGAATCACTCCAACCAACTTATTTCAAAAAAAAAACAACCTTTAAATTTTCAGAATATCACGTAATATTTTTTTTATTCTAGAATATACATCACGGGAAATTATTATAACATGTATCACACACACATAAAATTGACCTCACACCATGTCTAAAACAGTCCATAATTAAGTTTTTTTTTCGAAAATGTCTACAATAATGTGTTCATTATGAATAAAGTCAATACAAATTCTCAATTACATTAAAATTTGATGTTCATAATGAAAACAAATTTTAAACTAAATTTTTAAAAGCAACTTTTATTTTTTTTTTCAAATAAAATGCATTTTTTTAAAATTAAAATATTTTTTCCCCCCAAGTGTTTGAAAAAACATTTTTGACAAATATAAATCAAAATTAAGCATAATTGGAAATTGATTTTGAATAAAAAAGGTTTCAATCTTGTGAATGAACAATATCTGTTAACCCGTATATTGTTTGGTTTATCTATTTCATAAGTAACATTTGAGAGTTTTTGACAATTTTAAAAGGACCATCATAAGGATTTTTAAATTGTATTAATGGATGAGAAATTTTTTGGGCTAAATCTCCCAATTTTTAAAAATTTTTCATCAACATAATGTTTATCATATCTTTATTCATTTATTTTATGATATTTAATTGTTCTTTTACGCAATCTGTCTTCTTATTGTATAGGTGGGTAGTTTAATTTTTCTTGATTAGGTTTGGGGAATCATATGGCCAAGTTCCAAACATTAAATATGCAGGTGGACACCCGTAACATCATGGGGCAAAAATTTTTGTATTCATATGTAACTTTTTTAATAATTTGTCCAAGGGAAATTTTTGTAGTTGAATTAATTTTTTCTTTAATTTTCCAACAATGTCTGATTAATCTTTCATTCTTTCTATTGCATTTGGTCTATTTGTTTGGGGAGTAATTGTCTAATATTATAATGTTTTTTAAAAATTAAATTTTTAAGAAATAAAAAGGCATTTTATCACTTTAAAAGGGTTTTTTTATTAATTGAAAAAATTTTTTTTTAACAATTTGTATAAGTTTCAGAAAAGAAATTTTTTATGGAAACGTCCCAAACATATTGTGAGGGCCCGAACAATATGCAGGGATTTCTTTTTTTGAAATTTGATAATTAAATCCTCCTACAGTGTCTAGTGACATATTTCAAAAGGTTCTTCCCACAGGAACTTCTTCTAATAAACCTATTTTTTTTGTAGATTTTTTTTTCAGACATGTTTCACAACATTTAAAAAATTTGAAATATCAATATAATATTTTTCCAGTAGTAAATTGGGGAAATTAATTTTAACGTCTTTTTCACACCTGGGAGACCAAATTGTTTATGTGCAATTGTAATTAATTTTTCTCTAAAAAGCTAATGGTACTACAATTTTTATTAAATTATTTTTCTTAACGGTTAATACATTATTATATTTGTATATTTTGGATTATTAATGTTCTCTGAATTTTGTTATTTAATAATTTCATCAGTATTTAAAAAATGACAAATGGGTGATATATAATGACATACAGGGTTCCTCGATAACATATCTGCTTCAACATTTAATTTACCTTTTATATAAACTATCGAATATTCATACTGAGAAAGTTTTAAACTCCACCGCGCGAAATAAACGTCCAGTTAAATGTTTTACACTTTTAAGTCATTGCAAAGCAGCATGATCAGTATGTATTGTGAATTTGGATCCATGTAGGTAACAGGAAATTTGTTTAGGTATCCCAATTACTAAACACTCTTTTTCTGAAATTGTATAATTTTTTTCATGTTTAAGTAATTGTCTCGAGTGATAAGCTATGGGGTAAAGTGTTCCATCTGGGTGTTCTTGTTTCAAGACTACACCTATTAAATCCTGGCTTGTGTCACAAAACACATGACATGGATATTGTGGGTTGTATAATTTAAGTATAGGTTTTGAGATTAAAGAATTCTTTAACTTTTGATAAGCTTCTTGACATTCATGTGACCAATTCCAAACTGCATCTTTTTTAAGTAATTTATTAAATGGTACTGTAAGTTTTGCGTAATCTTTAATAAATTTTTGATAAACATTGCTGGAACCAAGAAATCTTTGGAGTTCTTTTACATCTTTAGGTGATATTAATTTTTCTTAACGACTTTCAATATTTTGACGCAGAATAATAGACTTGTGTTTTATTTCATATACTAAAATTTTATTTTTTCCTGTGCAAACCCACGGCATTTTTGATTTTTTAAGTTTTAATGTTTTCTTTTACAAATTTAAAATATTACGGCCCATATAAATGAGTTAAATGCTCTTACCAAGATTGTGAAAAATTATAACTATCATCAAAAATAGTTTAAAGCAAAGTTAACTGATATTTTTGCCAATATTTGTCTTATAGTTCTTTTGGAAAACAGCTAGAATTTTCCAGCCGAATACAGAATCTTAACCATTAATAGAGTCAAGGTAGTCGTGAAGACAGTTTCTCTACGTCACTTTCATTAATTTAATGTGCCAATAAAACCACTTGTTGATGATTACATGAGAAAAATTTAGCATGAGTTAATTTATCAATTACAAAGTCTATCAGAGATACGGGGATTGGAATCTTTCGTGTAATTTCATTTAATTTTCTATAATCAATACACATAATCTTGATTTTTTCCCTTTTATCCTTTTTTGTATGCTTCAGGTTAAGAGGGGTAGCATGGGCTACGGCGAAGTCTAATATCATTTGACAGATCCTCTCCCTATTTTCGGCAGTCCACTTGCCCTTGCCGACCAGACGTTGCGAAAATTCAGGCATTTTCCTGAGTGATGGGAAGCAATTTCGTAACTGGCTGGAGTTTCGGAACCCATTTTCCCGGCTGACCGAACTGTAAAAAGGGGCCCTTAACATTGTTTTTTCATTTTTCCCCACGGTGACGACGGCGCGCTGAAAACGTAAAAAGGCCCCAGACCCCCTTTTGGACGAGTGAACAAAAACGAGACCGTTTTTGGCGTGGCAGAAGGGGTAAAGATCATGAGCGAGATCAGGCGGTAAAAGAACAAGGGGGTTGAGTCTGATAAAGAGATCAGGGGTATGACTATGGAGAAATAGAAGGATGTAAGAAGGGCGGGGTGCCCGGGACTGGGGACATTTCAAAGGGACCGTTTGGACGTCCCATGATAGAAAAGCGATAACAACCGCAAGTACAGCGGTCTCCCCGGTTTGGGAAGATGGGGGAAGGGAAAGAGGGGGAAAGAGCACGGGGTTGGAGCCACGAACTACTTAATCGGTGCGGATTTAACGAGAGTAAACCCCTTTTTACCACGTCTGAATAGGACTTTTCTGTAGCGGGCAAGTTACGCCCATTTAAAAAAGGCTGAAATCATTAGGGACCATTTTTGTTGTAAAATAATATACCATTTTTTTTTTTGATGATTTTCATACTGAAATAAATGTTATCCAGGGTTGAAAAATCATTACAAATAAAACCGTTTTAAAATTTTTATCGGTTTTTGACCGATTCTTTTGACTGTTTCTATAAGGGTAAACTTATAGGAAAGTTCGGATTAAATAAATTTTTGGGTTCTAAATTAAAACAACGTACATCATCCCTTATTTTGTGTTTTTTTTGGTGGGGTTATAATTTTTCCATTGTCACTATTTGTTTTGGTACTGTGCCCAACAAATAGCTGGGGTTAAAAAAATCTTTTCAGATCAGTTCAGGGGGTGTCTGATCGATTTAAAACCCTTTTAATTCTTAACGTTGATTTATTTTGCATTACTAATTAGAATAGTCCATAATTTGATCATTATTAAGAGTTTTACAAAAAGTCCCATGCATGTTTCAACTCACTGACACACTTATTTCAAATTTAAAATTACTTAATTTTTTTCCAAATTGAAAACAAATTTACGAATACTAATGTCGCTTAAATAAATGTAAATATCCCCCTAAAATAATATAAACAATTTCATTATCAATTACAAACAAATCTTTTTCTTAGATATACTTCCAATATTCCCTATAAAAAAGAATTAACCCCTTTAATGAATAGTCCCACAAGTTTGATTTATGCTTAAAACTATTTTTAAAGTTTTAAAACTTTTAAGTTTTAGAAAAATTTTTTGAATTTAAAGAAAATTGCTTCCTGTGTCAACTAGAGCAAAAAAGGGGTTAAAAACCCCATTGAATCAAATTTTAGTTGTCATTCTTGCCCCCGGAATTTTGTCATTTCTGGCGGGGGGAAAATTATGTCATTCTTTGGCAAACTGCCTTGTTTACGTTGTTTTCGCCTTCCCCTTGAATCGCCCCATGGGGGATGTGTGCCTTTATATCCCCTTTATTGAAATCGGTCCGTGGATCGTTCCTCTGTTTAAAACCGGCCAAACCCGGGGGCGCGTAACTTTCAAGGGGGCGAGCATATTAAAAAAAAGGTTTAAAAATAATTTTTTGGAATGAAATAAAACAAAATGCTTTCTTGAAAAAAATAAAAAAATACATATTTACACCGATATAATTTATATATATCATCCATCATCTGGTTTCTCAATTTCAAAGACATCTCCACTTCAAACGTTCATTAGTTATCTTGATCCTAAACCAAATAAAAAGACATTTTATTTGCTTTTGCTGCAATCCCACGATGATAGATTTTTATTACGTTTCTGTTAATCCGTAAGATACTTTTTGATTATAATCTTTTGGACCTCAAACTTACTGGTATGTTTAACTCAGTCTTTTTCTTTAGGAAACTTGTAAATAATATTTTTCTGTTGCTTTTTTTCCCATTTGAATGAGTTTATGATAAATGGATAAGCACACATATTGAGTATTTGAAGGATTATTTGCCAAGATGTACTTTATGAGTATTCTGGAAACATAATGCATAATGGAAAAACGTTTTACACAATTATTTAGAACTGACATCGATGTTTTCGTATCGAATACACATTTACATTGAGTGGTCGCATGAGGCGCTGAATAACCCAGGCCTTCACGAAATTAAAGCACTTGTAAAACTCGTTTATTCGTTAACAGTGACCTTGACAGTATTCTCCTATTAGTAGACAGTTCTTATAATGGGAACTAAAATGAATTTGTCACATGTAACGCCTTCTTTTTGAGAGTGGCAAACGCTTTACAATCGCGTACCCTTGTTTTAATCGAGTTCCCTACACGACCACTTTTGTTCAAAAAAATATTTTCTATGAATATGCTATATTTCCCCTGGCGATTGTGGTTTTGATTGCTGTGTTGTACGACTATTATGGTTTATAAATGTAAATGAGAGCAGAATATAAAAAAAGAAAATGGGTATCTGTGATCTTGCATAGCTGAAATTGAAACTGATCAAGCAAATTGAAGAACCTGATGATATTGTGCATACTCAATCGTGATAAAGGAAAGTAAATATGAGTAAAGCGATAAGACACAAAACAATAATGAGTTGAATAGAAATTTTCAAATGCTGCCTAAAGAACTCTATCAAGAAAGCTATGAAGCTACAATGTAACTCTCTTCGCTCCTTGCCAAAAAGAGCAAGAAAATGTTGAACATGCCATTTGTAGATCATCAAAGAACAGCAAAATTACAATAACGAGCAAAATATGACAGTTTTGTTTGCAAAATAACTTTTCTTTGTATTGTTAGTGAAAAGTGTCTGTGATTTATGTTCTTTATTAAGGTCACGCTACACATTTGGAACAGTTTCTTTAGTTTTATTGATTTTTTCTCAAATCAATAAAGAAAAATACAAAAGTCCTTGAAAGTAGGTAAGTATATTTTCTTTTAATTAAATTATTCACTGTAATTGTGATTTTATCGTGTATAGTAAAAAATAATTATAAAAAGAATTGAGGTGATCTCTTAGTCACAACTGCGCGACCATTAACGTTAACGTGGATTGAGCGCCTGCTCCCTGGTTAAAAACATTTTGAAGGTTTTCGTTTTAAATATTAAAATAACACAATTATTCTTCTTAGAATTTACATTCATTTTTCCTTATTTAATATTACCTAAAATGCTAATTCTGTGAGGTTTAAAATTACAGTTTGTTTTTAAACTATTTATAATAGGAGCATCTATTTAAAAAAATAATTTTATATTTTGTATACATTGTGCATTTGTTTTACTCTTCTTACAATTAAGTTATTATATCAAGAATCATACATTATTTTTTAAAAATAATCGCAGAACGGTACTTCAGCCAGTGTACCCTATAAATGTATCAGTACCGCACAATGTATTTTATAACTAATTTATTATCACTCAATTTAAGAACAAGTTAAATTATTATTAGTGACTTCCATGGGCTTGTCTTGCAGAGCAAAGGTTTTCAAATGAAGGCTTAATATTAGAAATTGACACTCTAAGTTCTTTTTTTCTATATTTGGTTGGAGATCTATACTTTAGTTCAAAGCAGCCAACCGCAGAAAATCCGGTTTCACAAAGGGGTACGATGTTGAAAAAATGGTAGTGTAATGAAATGCTTTTGTTTTCGTGTGCAGAAAATTCATCTACTTCTTGCCCAAAATTGAAAGAGAGTTTTTATTACAAAATTGTATTTACCTTCGCTACTGGATGTGAAAATCTATGAAAATTTCTTCTTCTCGGATAGTTGAGAGCCCTTTCTGGGTATTTTTGAAAAAGGATCTTTAACCCATCTGTAACTTGCTATCAAGTTGTCCTCCTCAGCAAAAAATATTTTTAAAAACTTTTGCCAAAATAAGCAAATGATATTCACAGTTTTATAAACAACTTCCACATGCTGTTCTTCAGTTTTGTAAGTTTAAAATACTTATCCGCCTTTTCTCAAAACATTTCTAGGTTTTTTTGTTTTAAATTTCTGGCTCCATAATTCTAATTTTCTACAAAAGCATTAATTTTATCACTCGTGTCAAACATATGTACATTGATTCCTTGAAGTTGAAGATTCAATATATTTAATTTCTCAAATATATGGACTAAGTGAAGCTGAACTTCATCAGAAATAAATCACGAAATTTCTCAGCTTCCCGGTAAAGTTTTTCCTTTTCTAGAAAATGGTAATTACTTTTAATTCATAAAACACGTTGCAAAAATTTCCTGTGATAAATCCATCTTGCTTCACAATAAAATAGTAATGAGGAAAATGCACTGTGCCCATAAGTCTTGCAAAACCAGAAAAGATTCTTGATTTTAGGGTCTCATTTTTATGTAATTTAATACAGTCACAAATTGTCGTTAGCACAATATTCAGACCAGGACTCATTTCTTGGAAAGCCAGGAGCTTCTTCTGTGGATCATGCAGTGTGTCCAGATGCAACAGTGGAGATTTTGTTTAACGTTCTTGTATACCTCTTTAAATCTTCCTTTTAAATCTTCCTTTAAATTTTTAAAGCGCCATCGGTATATTCCGACACACAATTTTTCCAATTCCTATATTTGCCCCTGTATATGCGCAAAATTATTTAAAATATCAAATAATGCTATTGCTGTTGATTTAAGTTTTATTGGTTTGCAAAACAGTTCTACTGCTGGACATACCATCCCAAAAATCGAACATATGCAATGAAATGAGCATCTTTATTGCTATCTGTTGCCTCGTCAAGCTGAATTGAAAACAATTCTATCACGCATCCTTACCGAAACGCTGTTGCTCTACATCTTCAGCGATATCATCAATTGACGGAAACAGTATCATTTGATACGGTATGTATTCGCAACTTTTGGCAAAATTGTTCCCCAAACATAAGTTTTCACAATCCAATTGTTGCAGCAAAAATAAACTCTTTCGGCAAATAGTGTGGGGCTTTTTACATCTGGCTATTTATATGATACTTTGTAAGTAAAAGTTTTTCTTACTTCACCGACAAAGTTTTTAATTTTTTGTTTTTTTGTTTTTCATATGATTTCACTTGATCCGTAAAGAACTCTCGAGATTTGTTAATGTACTACCATGAAGCATTTCGGTTCTTTTAAGTTTATTAGGTTTCATACCGTTCAAGCCGTCAATATTTTTGAGCAAATAACACACAGGGGTTTTTTCCATTTACTCTGTGTAATGGTAAATCCAAAATTCAAGTATTCTTGAGAATATTTTGATTTACTGGAACTATGCTCGTCTGTGCACTTGTTGATGCCTTATTATCGTAGAAATGTTCGCTTACGACTTAAAAAATTCTATCCATGATTTGTTTCAATCTTCTGCAAAATACTTAATACCGTGGAATTAAGCAACCAAAGAGCAAAATTATAAAATGTACATTCAGGATAGATTTGGTAGCTATAGAAGCATCGAATAGACCAAGACTGATTGAATTGTACGAGGTACAAGCATTACATGTTTTATGCAGACGTCCGATAAGCCTATTCGACTCACGGCAGACGCTCGTGAGAATGACAGATGGATGTATATGATAGAGAGCAAACATAAAAGTAGACTATTTTTCACTTTCTACCATAATTTCACTCTTTTTCACATATATCTTGTTCAAATTTTCAATCGTAGATAAAATAATTTTATTCATTCTTTTCAAGTTCAAATACATTTTTATTTTAAAATTCTCTGAGAATGTGTGTAGTTTCTTCTTTTCTATACTATTTTCTTGTACCAATTAAATTTAATTAATGAATAAAAAGTAACAAAAAGAAACAGTCCAAAGCTACATATAGAAAGGAAAATGAAAAATTGGCAAGGAAAATTGCTTTATTTTGTGGCTTCACACAGGATTCTGTCAAGTATGTATTACATATTGTATTAATTGTAACTATTTTAATAAAAAAGTAACTAAAATAAATTTTCTTTTGTTGGCCTAAGTTTAGTGCAATTGACTTAAAAATTTATTTTTATATTACTTGTTTAATGACATTTAAAATTTCTAGAAATGGATGATGGAGGAAATAAATCTTTAATTAAATATCATTTTGCAATCTGTTATTATTTAAAAATTAGAGAAAGGAAAAATTATATAACATTATAACTATTATTTAAAAGTAACTTGCTTGGGTAAAATATATATTACTTAAAAGTAACGGCTACCAAAATTTAATACCAAAAGTGCACATATTGTATTCAATACATTACAATTTTATGGGGCGATGAAAATTATGGGATTGAAAATTGGTCGCCAGTAGTGAAAGTTTGAGAAGCACTGGTTTACACCCGCTGGTATGCTTGATTATTCCATCGGTATAACTTCCAGTTTCAAACCGCATTTCGGTTTGATTGTCCGGTGTTACCGCGACACTGTCGCATTGTCGAAACTACTCTCCGCAGTGTGTCGAAATCTTTTAATAATTAGAAATTCTTTTGAAATGAATGGGACTGATAATGTCATATGTTCCACAATGGAAAACTGTCAGCGATAATTTAGTTTCTTCTCACCAACGAAAGTTTTTCCGTAAAAAACGAAATTAATTCTTTAGTATTGTTTTAATTTTAGGTTGTGAAATTTTTGAATCTCCTCTTGTCTAAACGCATCGAACACAGTCACACAATTTTTGCTTTCTTTGGTAAGACTTTTTCAAATAGTTGGTTATCATACCAAAATTTAAGATAAACTTCCGTGAGATATATAAGCAATATTTTGCTTCTTTCCATTGTTCGTCTTTTGATATTCCAAACATTGTTGATCAAACAGTCAAGAAAACTTTAAAACTGGCAAACTTATTCGTAAGCCAAATTCAGGAAAACAGAAGGATTGCTTCTGAAGTGTTGACTTGTGGTTCTTGCTTGCAAGTAGCCGTCCTCCATGAAAATAAATACCGTTTTCAAAAGTGTCGCGTTCGAAAAAATTGATGTTCATTCTTTTGGTTTCGTAGCATATGTTGTGGTTCCTTGCGTAATCATGCCGGTTCTTGTCAGGTCCCAGGCTGGCTGATCTGCTACACTGCAAAACAAAACGCTGCAAATGGTAGCTGCAGGTTTTGACCATCTGCTTCCCCCTCCCCTTGTTCAGTTTGAGACTTTTTGTGCTTCGTTAAACTTATTTTACAAAATGCTTTCTTGGTACGTTGGTTCTAACGATTACAGGAAAAGAAACGAACAAAAAAATCAATTTAAAGTTTAGTTTTAAGCCAGACAACGAAAGGAACTTAAATGATGCTGGTATGTTTATGAAGATCAAGCATTGTCCGAAGGTGTGCAAGAATGGTTTCCCGCCGTTTTCGAAAACTAGAGAAAGTGTTTTGACCCCCGTAGAGGAAGACGGGTGACCCCCGTCAATGACGAAAGCATTGAAAAAATGAGGATATTAATCACTAAGGATCTTCAATTAACTGTGTGCATGATAGGTGATGACCAGATTAACCGTGAATCTGTGTGACAAACGTTACTCAGAGTTTAGGGATGAAAAACGTGTTGTTGATGCTGACTATATTTTTAATATCCAACGAAACGTGAAGAGGATTTGAACTCTATCCCAAAAGACTCTACAAAGTTTCAAGACATATATAGCTGATATCAGGCTTGCATAGCTATGGGACGTGACTATTAATGCTTTCAAAAGCTTAGACTCCTGCTTACACTTCTTCCTCTGGGGCCATATGAAGAGTCTTGTTTACGCAAGCCCCGTCGACTCCGATGCCCGATGTATTTACTTATGTTCGACAGTCCCTCCTCCGGCGATGTCAGGCCTTCATCTTTGCTGGTGGGTGCTCTCTCAAGTAGCTTTTGTGATTCCGCAATAAAATCATGCTTGTACCATTTTCTACGGTTCATCATTCATTCAACCTTCATTCATATGAACTACGTGAGTACATAAAATTGTTTTTTTTTTCTTTTGAGCAGAGAAGTTGCTCTCGTCCATTCTGAATATATTTTTTAATTTTGTCATCCCTCTTTTGTTTATTTTACGTGTAGGAGGTAGTAGTTGCTGCCTGGTCTACGACACCAAGTCCTACGACATGAAGATCGGAAATAACTGAATTCTGTTCAGAGGGAAGGGATTTTCAAATTTCACCTCCTGAACACAATTCCGTTTGCTCTACTTTACCACCCCCCAACGATTCAAATTTTGAGCTCAAAGTTTAAGTCTAAGCTTTTGAAAGTATTTAATGTGATACGAAAAAAAAAAAGTAAAAAATAGTTGTTTATTACTCCAAAGTCTAAAGTGCCCTCTATCGACATTTTTTTAGCTTTATCTTTAAAATTTATTCTTCAACAAAATACTGACAAACAGAATAATTTTAGCGAAAACCGCTAAAGAATCGAACCAATTTTCCGTTTTTTATAAACATTTGAAATTTCGGACCCTAAACTTTAATGGCACCTAACTTCTTCGGAAGACGTTTGGGACCCTTCCTATTTACTATTCTTTGTCTTGATGTGTACTATCACCCCTTAAAGTTTTGCCGCAGAGTTTAGTTACATCATGTATACACGTAATCCGATTTTTATATTTATTTTTCTATGTTGTGGTTTTATTCTTTATAAAGCTGATACACAGAGAAGTTCACTTAAAATGTCAGTAGCATTTTTTCCTCTAATCAGTGACAAGAATATATATATATATATATATATGTTCACTGAACTAAAATTATTACAGTTCATTTGGTGAAAATGCTGATGTACAGTCAAGAAGTTTAAATCTACCCCAAAAAGTATTTAAAATCAACAGCTGTATGGATAATAGCTATATGTAATGTACCTATGTTATTAACAATTAAAAAAATCGTTTTAATGTTGCATAGACTTAAAGAATGGATGTCACTTTATAGCTAACATGTTAATTTTGTAATGTGGCCGTGGTTTAAATTTTTATGAGATCTTTAGTCGTGATGGAATAAGTAGCCAGGAAATTTTACGTTAATAAAATAAAAAAATTTAAAATAAAAAATAATATGGACATTTTGGAATAAATTTATTAATGAAGCGGCTTAAAAGTTTGTAATGGTTTTATTTTAATCCAACAGTTTTTAAATTAAAAATAACTCATCAATTTTTTTTGTTTTATTTTATTTTATTTTATTTATTTATTTGTAAAAATGAACCAGATTTTAAACATTCTGATAACAATGAAAACAATGAAAAAAAAAAAAACCAAAGGAAATTTTTTTTAATGTTTTTGGTTAATTTAAATTTTTTTTTTCTTATTTTTATTTATAAATATATTTATTTTATAAAATTTCCCTTATTTCCATTTATTCGACAAGCTCACAAAAATGTCAGTTGATAATCCCAAACCCATTTTTCTTTTCGGTTTCTAATTATTTTTTTTGATTTCCTATCAATTGAGAATAATTATGAAAAATGTATTTTGTATCGAAAGAAAAATATTTCAAATGGTCCCATTTTTTTTACTGATAATCTAAATTTTTTCACCCAAATCCATTTGAAAAGTAATTCTTTCTATCGTTTTTTTGGTAGGGAGATTAACATCGAACAGCTGACATTTCACCGGGAATGGGAAAAAGTTTAATTCCCCGATTTTTTTTTAAATCGATTTTTCCCGGAAACGGGAGGTCAGGGCGACCCTAGACGAAAATGGATATGTTGAACATTTATCCCCCAAAAAAAAAAAAACATAATTCGCCTCTGTATTGGCAGACAAAGCTGTCTATCATATTAAAACCGATCAATAGACCCCAAATTTAAAACAAAGGGGGGACAATTATCGTCCTTATCGGACCCGCAATCGATTGGATTTTTGGTTTGAAGAACAATAGAATAATTTCCTTCAACTCTAAAGAAACGATACATTGGGGGTTATACGTTATTTTTTTGGGTTTTCCGAAGGAGAGGGCAATGCTCATCGTTTGAAATAAAATTACCCCGTTTGCGGTAAAGGAAATGAAGTTGTCACGGAGTGTTTCTGAATTAACTGTGGGAAGTTTGTTCTGTAGCGTAGACTGAAATAAAAATAAGGCTTTTAGGAGAAAACTCTTTTAAAGAAAAAAAGCTGTTTGAAAAACCCCCTTTTTGAAATTGCCTTCTTTTCCCAGAAAAAGCAATAAAAAAATTTGGATTTGTTTTGAAAAAAAAAAAAAAATCGATTCTGTCAAATAATTAAATGTAAGTTTCACTGTGTCTAAAATTTTAAATTTTTGCAAAATGTTTCCCCGAAAAAAAACGAGTTTGGGTTTTCATTAAAACGTTTTATTTTAGTTTTATCAGCATGAAACACAATTTATTTCATTTTAATAATTCTTTAAACAATTTTTTTATGAAATAACGGTTCCATGCATTTTTTTATTATTATGTTTCACTTGCTTTCAAGATGTAAGACAGACCTGTTTTTTTTGTCCCCATGAAAAAATAATATTTAAGCAATTCTATTAATCATTATGTATATAATTGTGACTGTAAATAACCACCTAATATCGCAGAAATAGCACTATCGGTTAAAAAAAAAAAACGTATTAAACAATATGTACTTTAAAAATTAAATTTTATTATTTTATTACAGAAAAATTTTTCGTTTCTTTTTTTACAACTTGAATTTTTTTTCACTTCGAATACTTCCAGTTTTGCAATTTTCCCTCTCAAATTATGTTAATCATAGCCAAAACACATTTTTTGGGGGGTTGAAACGACATCAACATTTTAAATCCCTTTGCCCTTTATATTACCATGAGAACTTTAAGCCCTGGCTGATTGAAGATCTATCTCGACTACATGACGATTTTGATTAGAATAAGGAGAATGATGATTTAGTAGTATATATAGAGGTTATTGCTCAAGTACTATTTCACATATATTGCATTTGCTCCGAGTACTCGGCATGATAATTTTTGGAAGAACCACACCAGTGAATCAGTATGCTCATAAGATTTTCCTTTTTCTTTTTTTAAAGCAGTTTAGAATGTAATCAATGGCAATATGAGATTCAATTAAACTTAACCAAATCTATATAAGTCTTACAAGAAGCAATATTTATTAATTGATATAGTCATAAATCTAATTAATTTTTAATGGTGCTTATTGAAAGTATAATTTTTTTTAACCAACTCGATTTTTGGCACAAAAATTACACTATTTAACTTGTTATTGGCTTCACCTCAAAATAGGGTGGAAATATATAAAAATGTAAATTAAAAAGTTATAGATGAAAATACTTATTTTTTTCTGTATTCATTACAACTTTTTTGTGAAAAATAATGGTAATCTGTTTCACATATTTCAGATATTTCAGACCTGCGGTATTAGTGGTATTCCGAAGAAAAATAATTTTATGGCAAACACAATATTTTGTTATCTTACACATTATACTTTCATTAAATATTTTTCTTTATTTTTGTCTTTGTTCATTAAATACTTTTCTTTATTTGTTAGCATTTGTCTCAGAATAATTTTTCTTCGTTGAATTATTGCATCTGTTATTGCAAAAATTTTCAATTTATTCTCTTAAATTTAATCATTATTAAATAGAAAACTTTTAAGTTATGATCTTTAAGAGAAAGTGATAATTCATTGACGTTTGTTTTTTTCTTTTTTTTTTATAATTTTTAATTAACTTTTGAGAAGAAGAAGTTTTTGCCGTTTTTGCTTTTTTTGTACTTAATAATATTTTTATAATATACTTTTTTATTTATTTTCATTGAATAAAATTGTAATCTGAGTAAATTTTTTGTTTTGAATTTAAAAAAAAAAAAATTATAATATCGAGTTAAATTCTTGATTACTTTTTCTATTTTTGTTGTTGTTGTTGTTCCTTGAATGAAAAAAATAGTATCATTGATATTCTGTTTAATGAAAGATAAACAAACGTTCTACATGATTTAATTTATTACTTTTCTTACTTCTAATATTTTTAATTTAATACGTATGTAATTCTCAAAACTCATTGTAAATTAAAAAGATCATTACAAATTTAATTATTTTAGAAAATTCTCTTTCTTTCGACATTAATGATAATTTCGTGTTAATTAGACATTCCTTTTTTAATTTACTTCATAAATAATATAATTTTATATGATACTTTTTTTCTGCACTTAAAATCATTAATATGTATTTTTTTCTAATTTTATTTTCCTACAGTCTTGTAATTATGTATTTCTTACAATAAAGCTAACGGTAAATAAACAGACGGTATCTAAAAATTAAACATTTAATTAAAAATTAATTAAATAATTTTTTTAATGAAATCCTCACGTCAGTATTTGATTCTTTATTTTCTTAAATTCATTTAATTAAGTTAATTATTAGTAGGTTGGTTATGTTTTAATTGTTTAAAATGATGAAATAGATTACCGTATAATCCGGCATATAACGAGCTCTTTGAAAACAAAAAAGTAAGATCCAAATTTACGAAAGGGTGTTATACGCCAGATATAATATTGATATTTTTTAAAAATAAAAAAAAATTAGAGTAAAAAAAAGCAGATTTCTACATATATTTAAATAAAAAGTATGTAGAAATCGGTTTTCAGAAATGAACCTTGATTATAAGATAATATAAAATGTTCATCGTATTCGTCTTCTGTTATATCTCCAAATACATCATTGAATTCTATTTCATATTCATCATCATTATTACTCTTATCCATAAATAATATTTTTTGTTCCATCTAGATTGTTGAATATATTTGAATTTTTTAAATGCCTTCCAAATTATGTCAGTTTTAAATTCAAATATATCATGCTTTTATTATCCACTCACACACTGTATCTAACATTTAAAAGATAAGGGCACTGCACAAGTACATTTCAGGTTTCCTCGTAGAAACAGGGGCATTTTATACGGGGAACATATCCAAAGCTTAAAAAAATGCAGTTCGGAAGTATACTTGCGCATTATGCGTGGAATATACGGTAAAATATTTCGGTAGTTCTTCAAAATCCCTTAGAGTTTTCGCACTAAAAGCGTTCTAAAAATAAGATTCATCTCGAAATATAAAACATCTGTAAAAATAAAAATCTATTAAAAATATAATCTTTTAGCGTTTTTATCTACTAACTCCTTTTTCCTCCAAAAAGCCGCTCACATTCATAAGCTCTTATAAAACATTTCAATTTTTTTTTTTGAGAAACGCAGTCATCCACTATCCCCTTAATATTCACAATACTGGAAATGCTTTTCACCACTGCTTTCAGTTCAATGGCTTTTGAGAAAATTATGATAAAGGATCGGCTTAAACATTTCATGCATTAACACTTAATATGCGAATGAATCTAAATTTATATAAATGCATTATTAATAAAGGAAGGTTCGTGAATTTGCAAGTGTCGAGTCCACCGGGCACAGAATAGCCATGTGGCTTTCATTCCAGGATGAGAATAATAAGGGTATAGATGAAATATAAATGGTATGGCTTTAAGTGATCTTTACAAAACTGTAAAGAGCAACAAGAAATCAATGCAAAAGTTTAAAGAACCAAATGAAGTTAATTGAGAAAGACAATAAATTGCAATATGTATATGTAATTGCTTTATGCCTCAAAGGTATGCAATATCTTAATAGGTAAACACCTAGTTCATTATTAATATGAATAAGGCTGTGTACAGCTGTGATATCAGCATGCAGTACAATATCATTCGATTTATTAGATGCAAAACTGTTGTACAGTTGTATATGCATGATAGAACATTTATGCTGTATTAGAGTTCTGTGTATGGACGTGTATTGGTACAGACATAATATATTTGTTGAGTGGTTGATAATGGTTAGAGCTTTGATTTCCCACACAGCAGCTCGTTAGAGTTTCACTTATTGTAATGTAGAAACATCATTGCGTCTTAAACTATTGAACATCTTGCTATATTCGAGTAAACTTAGTTTCAAAGACAACAACATTGATTTAAATAAATATAATATATATTTAACTGATTATATTCGCAGAATGTTATGATTTATTTCGTTAATGATCATTAAATAAGTAAAAATAATATAATAAATTGTTACTAATTCCATGAAATGTATTTAGAAATGTATTGAGGTGGGTTATAGAGAGGTTTTGAAAGTATTAAAATGATATATATTGTTACCGTATTTAATCAAGCTATTCTAAGCTATTCTCCCCTTCCAAATTCTCGGCACGTTTTTGTGAAATATTAAAAATAATGTAAAAGGGTTTATCAATGTTAGATATTTACGAAATTTAAGAAATAAACAAATAATGGAGAAGCTAATTATCATACCATTTAACATTATAATTTTTGTTATTTTTAGTACCTACCAGAGTATGTAACGTCCAATTA
>BMAV01026962.1:15905-29986 GCA_019973955.1 Trichonephila inaurata madagascariensis
TATATATATATATATATATATATATATATATAAATATATATATAAGGAATAATATTAAATTATATCAATTACAACCTTATGTATATGCAAGCAATTATTTTCTTAAAAAAAAATACAAAGGAAAATATTTAGAATAAAATTAAAAAGAAAAATAAGGAATGTCATAAGCACAGATTATTTATGGTGGATTCTCTAAAAAAAGGTCAACATTTGAACATTTGTGTGACCTTAAAGATCAGTATTTTTATAAATTTCGAATAATTTTTTGGGTAAGATTCTTTGGTAAGGTTCTTGTCAATTATTCAATTCCTACTATTAGCTCTCACTCTCTATATATTTATATATTTATTTACCTTGTTCAAATCTTCAATCGTTAATAAAATAATTTCTATTCATCCAATCAAGTTCAAATATTTTTTTTCAAACTTGTAGGGGATGACACTTGATCTTAATACAGTTTTTTAAATATTAATTCATTAATTAAATCTTATTTTTTAATTTTAAATTTATTCTGCGTTATTTCCCTCGCAGTTACAATTAGTTGCAACAGATGGCGCCAGTACGTTTTTTCTAACAGTGAGTGAGTGAGTGAATATTAACGTCGTACTGTTCAGCTACACGAGGGTTTTTAGCGACGGACCACGTAATTTTGAATCATGATCAAGTGACGTGGATGACACCTGAGCTGGCACCCCCTCTCCTAACTACCACACCACACCATTGGGAGGACCTTTGAGCTCTCAACAGATTTAACGTGCATCACTCCACTACATGGCCAGTGTTTTAGTGGTACTGGGTTCGAACTCATGGGATGCCTGCCATGATCCGATACCTTGACCACTGGGCTACCGCGGCCGCACGTTTTATCTAACAAAGTAGGAATTAACGCTAAATTATATATATATATATATATATATATATATATATATATATATATATATATATATATGTAAGGATAATTAAATTAGATTAAAAATTAAATTTTTCCTATCTAGCAATTCACTTTTATATTTTCTCCTCACCTTGTCAAGTATCAAACTAATCACCCATTTATTTCTTCCGAACATATGGCCTAGCCAATAAACATGTCTAATTCCAGATAGTTATATTTAATAACCCTATATGTCAGCATTAACTTTCAAGAACACTCATGAACGCCGCGATAGGTGTTTTAAGTGCTTAACCCACTTAAGATTTTTCGGTGGCGTTCTTTTTCTCTCTACATTTTGCATCAGATGATGTCTAACTTTGATCAAATAAAGTTCCTTTTTTTAAAAACTATGTCTGTTGTTTCTGACTTCAAATTATGTCATATATAGTATATATATATATATATATATATATTACTTGTTCTAGTTCATATAAATATAGAATTGATTAATTATATACTTAAGAATACTCCTGAAATTAGAAGCAACAGGAGGGTTATTAGCCTGGGAGCTCGCAGTTTTGTAAAATGGACTAGGATGATACTTAATATAGTAAAATCTAGTAGGATGGTGTAAACATTAAGTGGACAACACGAAACACGAAAAAACTATAGGAATATCCGTCTGATAGACGGTGATGGATAAGAAAAATCACAACTATCGTGAGTTGAAAAAATCCACCATGTACTACCATGTGATCCTCTCATTGGGTAGAGCCCAACTGAAGATGTCAAGGGGCAGCCCACCCCAAAACTCCCACCACAGCTTTACCTACAGGCATCAAAGCCAATCCTTCTCGTCTGAGAGACGGATGCTCGGGGCAGAGGATTAATGTAATTAAAGTGAAAATGAAATTTTTGTCTTAACCATTAATGGTTAAGAAAAATTAATAATAAAAACGATTTTTTGATAATGAATACTAAAATGTTTTAACCACCACTTCTTTTTTATTGCTGACAATTCTATTTAAAAGTGATTGAAAATATAAAACTTACGAGGTATCAACTCTTCAGTCACAAAGTACAATTGAATTATTGATTGAATTATATTTAACGAAAGAGACAGGTTGATCTATTCAGAAGTATTGGAGAAATCATTAAATGGTTTCGTTTTGGGCTTATAAATTAAATTATCTTTCAACTTCAGGGTGAATAACTAATGAATTACGTTTCTTTAAATGTATTAAAAAAGGAGGGCTGTTTATCATTCCGAAACCCAATGATTTGTTTTAAAAAATTAATTCATTATAATCAATAAGAACTATAATAAACTGTGGTAATAATATGCTACTAATATAAGTTCTATGTTATAAAGCACAGTTATATTACTAATTAATTCTAAATATACACTGAATTTTTAAAATTAATTTTGTGTTTTAAAACATTTTATTAATTTGTTACTAAATAAAGTAAATTAAATCTCTAAAAGTAACTTACATTCTACCTTCATTATAATAAAACACTATTTCTCACTTTAATTCTTTAAACAAGATCAAGAATTTGACTGTTTCTCTAAACCACATTTACTTTATGTAACATGAAACGTATTTAATTTACCAGAAAACTTAGGCATTTTTGTTTCTTGTTTACATAGACATGAAGATCGTTCTATTTTTCTCTTATAAATTTTGTATTCCCTTTCTTATAACTATATTATTCAACCTTTTTTCGTATTTCTTTGTTCAAACATTAAACATTGAATCTTTTTTTTATATGATACTGAATGAGATAAAATAGGTTAAAATATTAAACATTAAATGTACAATGTAAATTAATACTGTACACTATTTCACTATTTAAATATAAATGTAATTATACTCTAAAAACACCGGTTTATTTAACAATGTATCAAAGAAATTCAAGCTAAAATCCTTCAAAAATGAAATTTAATATACTATATTGTGTTGCTCTTAATTTATCATACCCAACGCATTTTAGAATAAAACTACTTTTTTCTGCAAATTCTTGGTAGAATGCATTATGTATTATCTCTAAAAATAGTTTGACCAGAGTAAAGAGCTATTACATTTTATGAGGATTAAGGCAACTCAGTACAAATATACTGGTATGTGCATAAGGAAATTGCTTTCCATTTGGTTGCTTCCAAAATATGTATTGTAGAAAGTATTTATTCAAATAAAATTTAAACTTCAAAATCATATTAGGATTTTAAAACAAGGAATTACAATTTTTATTTAATAATAATACTTTATTTTAAGAAACATTCATTGAACATGAAAAAAAATTGATAACTAAATAATTTCGTGTATAAAATAACACTGTGGCGAATTTTTAACGCTAAACCAATGGTTAGAGGACATTAAAATTTATAAAATACAACAATTGTACGTTTGGCTATGCCAAATATCTGATGATTAAATGTTTTTTTCATGAGCACATACAAAAAAAATACTTTTATTCATACAAGCTAAAAAAATCAATAGCCATATTCAAAATCTTACCTAGATAAAAGTCAAACATATCTGCCATAAATAGTTTTCAATAACATTAATTTTAGTAGCCTGGTATGTGTATTAATTTTTCTTGCTAAGTTAAATGCTTTTAAGTATATAATACTATTGGTCATAAAGAGAAGCCAATATTTCTATGCAGGAGAAATGATATTAAAATAAATAATAAAATACATAATGAACATTTATGAATTTCTCCAAATATTTTTTTCAGAACTATTTATTCTGCCTTTTTGTAATAGTATTTGATTTAAATGAATATATTATAATTGTGACTTGAAATTACATATGTACATGTTACAATAAAAATGGAAATAATCTCATAAATGTATGGTTTATTTTTAAGCGAAATCCTAAAAATGGTAATGGTTTTAATTTTCAACAAGGGATAAAGTACTCTTACAAAGTCCCAAAGGTATTATCTTGAGGGAATATATTATGAGTTCTTGAATGAGAAATATAGAGCTTAATATTCAAAATCATTTAGAAGCAATACTAATCCACCAATAAAGAATTAAAAAAAATAATCAGGGTTTCGGGCAATATATGCATAGCGCAACATATCTTTTAAAAAACTCTATTGTACAACATTTAAAACGTGATGTGTATTACTTAACATATATATATTGCTGAAAATGTTAGCGTTATTATTAGTTAACTTAATCTGATTCATTGAAAAGTATATATGTAAATTTATTTAATTAATACTTTCAATTTCATAAAAATAAAAGCAAGTCATACATTTATTTAGCCGTATCATCATTAATTAATTAATCCTTGATCTGCAGAATGAGCTGATGTTAATTTCATCGATACAGTTTTGTAGTAAAATTCAATACTTCCAAACACTTTTCGATTTAGTTATGTTGAAGGCTTTGGTTAGTTGTAGCATGACTAGATTCGAGATGTTTTATGATATGACCAAAATTCTTTTTCACTCCGAGTGAAAAATATCCGCGCTTTGAATAAAATTTGTGGCTTTTGTCTTTTCTGGATTTTCGAGACTATCAATGTCTATTTTGTCTTCAAGAGTATGTTTTTTTTCTACTTGTAAATTAGATATATATCATGCAAACTACAGCTGCAATAATAGGAACTTGTTCATAAAATGATGAAAAAAAATTGCGTCCATTTTAATACTTGCTATGTTAAAAATCCTCAAATATATTTACATATTTTTCAGTGTAAGTAAAGTTGTGAATTTTAACGCTGAATATTTACACAATTTATTGGTCTGTGCTTTGAATGCGTGGAAGCGTTTTGCACGATATCAATTCAACATGAAATTAAAGTCTCCAAAACCAGGGAGAACTTTTCCACATACTTGTAACATTGTTCATGTTAAAGCAATTATTATTTTTTTTTCAGAGAAGAAATAAATTAATAGTTTTCTTCTTTAAAAAGTATTGTACACCCTAATTTTAGGATTTAGCTCACTTAACTTCTAGCAACATTTAATTTTATTTACGAACACATTTCCAGTTCAAAATAATTAATTTCGCAATTTAATCAAAATACGATTAAGGTATGTTTTCTTTAAAATAATTTGTTTTCCCACATCTTTTAATATGAATATAATGATCAGGTTCAACATAAAATATATTATGTATTTAAATATAAAGAATATCTAATTTCAAATAAAGGAAGCTTAACAAGGAAATTTTTTCCAACAGTTAATAAGAGATTGCCATGCTATTATTTTTATACTAATTGCACAATAACTCGATTTCTCGCTGGTCATGGAAACTTTAAAAGCTATTTGAACAAATTTAATTTAGTTCCGTCATCTTCGTACTTCTGTAATATTTATGACGAGGCAAATGTAGAATATGTTTTCCTTCTGTGTTCCAAGTTTGGCAAAGAAAGGAAGTTCCTAAGATTGGCCCTAAACGGCATCAGTGTAAATTGGCCTACGAATTTTCACCAACTCATTTCCACCAGAAACGCTTTTAAAAAGTTCTGTAAACTTATCGTAAATATTTCTAATCCTACATGACTTTAATTTTTTTCTTCTTTCCTTTGTAATGTGTGTTTCATACTTACTTCTGTAAGCGCCGTGTAGTAGTTTCTGGTGCACGGGAATTTATAAACGTTTTTAATTAATATATATGAGTAATGTACATGGTTCTATATTCAGAAATATTGTTATCATTTATATACAACGCAATAAATTTCTGGTGTCAAAATAATCAGAAATAATAAATAACTATAAACATTTTACTAAATATTCATTATAAATCAGAAAAACAACTATTAATTACTATTCAAAATAGTAAGGATTAAAAATTTTTAGATTAATAGTAGTTTATTACTATAAATTTACATATTTCCTAGTTATAATTACCTCCATATTGTAATATTAGATAAAATTACTTATTCTTATTAAATTCACATATACTCTAGTGTCACTAAAGTTATGGTAATTTGTATTATTAATTTTTATTTCTATTCTTTTTATACTTTTGTTTATTGCTACATTTCAGCCATTCACATGCATTGAATCTGCATTAGGGACCAGAATCTGGCAATATAACTTATTTATTGCATTCATATTCAGCGCGGGCTCTACATTTTTAAATGCAATTTTTAGGTATAAATTACCTTTATCTTGTAATAGATTTAGATATTCCTATTCATTACTTTCAATAGGTTTTTGCTCAGTATTATTTACATAAAGGGGGAAGGGGTTGGCTGGCCAAAAACCATGTTCAACCCCACATTTATATAAGTTATTTTATATATTAGCTGTATCCTAAGTCAGAAATTTTATAATACTGCCGCATCCATTTTATAATTTTTAATCTCGGTTGGTCATGTGTCCTTTATTGTGAGATTTTCCTACTGTCTATGTGTTTTTCGAATGTGATTGCTGGATGTTTATCTCTTGTTTGTAGAGAATTAGGCTATATATATATATATATATATATATATATATATAGGGTTAGTTCTTCAGAAGTACTATTTTAAAAAGACTGATTGTAAACTGTTGTCATATTTTTAACCTAAAATTAAATATTTTTTGTAAAATGGTGCTTGTCAAACACCAAAGTTAAAAAAAATAACGAAATGTCTTTTTTATGCATGCATGCCTTTTTATGTTTCCTTTATATATTTCTATTTAGATTACATCTTCGTTTAAAAAGTTAAAATGATAGCAAAAACATTTTAAGCATTTATTACTCTCAAACATTTATTGCGGCAGAATATCACTAGTAGTGATGACGCAGCAGAAACATTTACTACTTTCTGACAAAAATAAATGTAAGTAAGAGTACAGGAATGAATACAAAAAAATATAAAATTTATGATCGTTGACTGTAGCACAAAATTGCTAACTTTCACAAAAAAGTGTTTCTATCTTTTACTAAATTGAAAATATCTATGTGGCTATATCATCAGAACTCGATGTTCTTCATTTCTTAATATACTTCTTTTTCATAATAAAAATATCTGATTGTAGCAAATATGACATTAAACAAAAAGTAAAACATTATCTCTCTCTCATTCTCGAAATCTCTCTTACTTTTTAATTATTTTAGTGCACTCATTCGTATTTTCAACATGCTTCTTTCATATTTATTTCTGAATGCAATTCTTTTTTTTAAAACAATTTTATCAGAAACACTTAAAAATATTTCTCACAATATCTAAAAGTTTTGAAATATTATTTATGGGTAATTCTCTCTCTGTCTCAAAATACGTTCATTACTCCTTCTTTACCAATAATGTCCAGCAACGCAGTTCAGTTGCTACGATAAACAAGCTACCCTTGTTTCCAGTTATCTCTTGAATTTTGCTTTAAAAAAGTATTAGACTGCAAAATGGTACGATTTTTTGTAGTTGAAGATAACTTGTAACGGGTCTATCAACGAACTTTTCATTAATCACACATTTTGGGTAAAATTATTCTCACTAACTGTAAGTTCAGTTGAAAATTTTCTCCATGATGAAGTCGAGATTTAGGCAAATGAGAACTTCTATGTATACGTTGGAATCAGATTACGCGAGGATAGTCAATGATTCATAGTTGACGGTGGAAAGTTGAGAGTGAATTGGGAATAAAAGATTACAACCAGAGGTCATATAGTTAAGCAAAATATCTGCAGAGAATTCAAACGTAAGAGTCAAGAGCGTTCCAGTATTCAGTTAAGTACTTTTATTTGGATGTTAGTTGAATAAAAACTATGAGATTACTTTTCCGGGTTTATTATTGAGTGCATTCCCTATATGTAATTGTGTTGTCTGATTAAGTAAAAAAAGTATTAAAAAAAATTTTGAGTTAAAGTTACTATGACTGATATTTGTCCAAACCCCCAAGCACTAAAAACCCCAGGATTATTACAAACTGTTTGAGGAAGAAACTCTAAAATTAGTAAGGAACATCAGTGTTTGAATTATATTAATTAAAATCAAACTAAATTAAATTATACAGAAGATTCAAATGTTAAACATTCAATTGTATTATTTAGATAGCACACACACATACAAAAGGATGAAGTTTTGATCGAGTTTTAAGTGAGAGATTATTAGAAGAGGAATTAAGGGGTATCCGATTACGTTCGGAACCGAGATTTTGCAAAAGCGCTTAAATGGATAATATTTAGTGTCACTTAGATTGGAATACATATATACAATTGTTTTAAGGGCACTATGACAAAAAATTATTTAAATACAATATTTTGGCAAATAATTAACTTAGAATAACCTTTTTTCCAAATGTTCTCCTTTTGTAAAAAATGTTTCTATTGTATTAATATTTTGCCTGTATTCAGCTCAGACCTCTCTACAGAGGCTCAACTAGAATTTTTGAAATGCATAACTCGGAAGTCGATTTATCCATGTTTTACGAAAACAGAAGGGAGAAATTTTAAGAAAATACGCCGATAATTATTTCAAATGGTTGTAACTCTGAAAATAATTTGAATTTTTCAAAAATCATAGTACAGAGATCTGAGCTATATACAGGCAAAATATTAATACAATAGAAGCATTTTTTACAAAAGGAGAACATTTGGAAAAAAGGTTATTCTAAGTTAATTTTTTGCCAAAATATTGTATTTAAATAATGTTTTTGTCATAATGTCCTTAAAACAATTGTATACATGTATTCTAATCTAAATGACACTAAATATCATGAAAATTATCCATTTATGCGCTTTTTTAAAATCATGGTTCCGAACGAAGTCGAATACCCTACAATATTACATCTGTTATGAAAGAATTGCTTTATTACATGTCTCATGCAATAAGGAATATTGAATTATTTCTGGCATTCATTGTTTAATATACGACATACATCCTGGTAATATATGTGTGTGTATATATATATATATATATATATATATATATATATATATATATAGTTGTGTTATTTGATGGTCTTTTCGAAGTTACAGTGACTCTTAAACTTAAGTTACCTAATTAAACTCAAATTAAGTCTAACAAGTCTTGTGTTTTTCTCAGTCTACCTTTAAATAAAGAGACGTAATCTGAATGCAAAGATTATTTCAAATAAAATAATTAAATAAAATTGATGTAGTAATTTTCTTATCAGAGTAATTTAAACAACAAGTTCTTTATAATTGGCCTTTCATTGCACATATATGAAACTTAAATAAGAAACGAAAAAGTACCAGAGAACCTCATTACAGAAAAATAATGAGAAAATTAATGTCTAAAAAGTTGAATTATTTCGAAAAGAGAAAAAAAACTTTTAAATATCTGAGTCTTAGTTTAAACTTTTGAGAAGTGTTACGTATAATTTATTTTTAAGTTAAAATGGCTCAAGACTTTCCTTTCACAACATGAAACACAAAGCAAAGTTCCAGACATGTTTTTGAATACTATTTTATTATAAAAGTTTCTGCATTTGTACTACCATAGGGGTAAAAAATTTCAAATAATGTATTTGAAATAGTTTTAAAAAAATGCATTTGAATAGTTTTATAGTTTAAATAAAGTTCATATAAAAAAAAATATCAATTTTTTTTTTGTTGTTGTTAATATTTAGTCTCATCATAGGAATATTGCATTATTAAGTCACCTTTTTTTATTCGAAAAAGGGCAAATATAATCTTATTTAACAAAACTGCAGTGTGTCGAACCTTTTTTTTTAAAGGAAAAAAAAACTATTTGGAAATAAAATTAGATAAAAAAATAATTAGATAAAAGCGAAATATCAGTATAAGAAGATTATTTCGTAAACATAATTTTTGAGGATTTTTTTGGGATGAGTTGGTGTTGAAACAAGAAAAAAAAATTAAATTCAGAATGTAAACATATTTTATGAAAGTTTGAATTCGATAATACACATTGTATTATGTTGCTGCTTAAATTAATCTGTAAAAATAAATTTTAGAACTTTTTTTATTAGAAAAGGAACATTTTTATTTATTTTAAGTTTGTTTAAGGAAACTCTGGTACATTGCTTCAAAAAAATTTCAAAAGGATATAAGTTTATTTCCACATTTAAAAAATAAAATAATGGTTAAAAACTGATGCGCTTGCAATGCAATATGATTTCATCATGCATGCATATCAATTTGGGTTTTAATTGTTTTTTTGAAACATAGTTTTATTTTTTCTCCCAAGTGTTTTATTAAAATCAAAATTTAAAGATTTATTTTGCTTTAACCTAAATTAAGTAATAAAATTTATTACTTACGCTCTCTATACCGCGACTAATTTTACCAAATCCATAAAACAACTCCGAATCAAAAGATATTGCCAAATGCTGCCATAATATGAGCGAACAAGTACTATATTGTCTTTGTACATGCATGCGGACATTTTCCATTATTGGCTGCTTATTGCGGCATTTGGTGACGTCTTTTTATTTGACAAATAAGTCAATGGTATAATATTATGTTTATAAAATTTGTATATAAAGTAAATTTTCAGGCTTGCCATCAGAAGATTAATTACAGATTCAGCATTTAAATATTAATGTATTAATATTATATGTATAGATTCCATCACTAACCACAATTTATATTTTTTCATTAAAATAAATATCTGAAAATAAAGTGCAATTTTAATTCTAATCTCTCGTATCCGAATTTATCGCATTTACTTTTTTCACGATTTCTACTTTTCTAATAAACATGTTAATAAAACTTTTTTAATATGTTTACCCTATATGATTTAGTCTAATTATATATATATATATATATATATATATATATATATATATATATATATATATATATATATATATATATATATTCATAAAATGTTGCTTTGAATTGGCGCGTTCCAAGTTCTTCCTTTTGCTATTGAATAAACTATAGGGAATTACAAATTTATCTTCTTTAATGAAACTGTACTGCCTTTAAATAATTTAATTTTATAAAATGTAAAAGAAAATGTTATTTCTTTAGCATAAACTAAGCATTTCCACAGGCCACATTGTTCTTTGCCATTCTGAAAGCAATATGTTAGTATGAGTGCGCATGACTCAGAAGTAATAAAGATTTTCCGAGAAAAAAAGCCAATTTGTGTATTACTTTTGTAATATTCTATATACATGTTTTTTCTTTTAAATAAATGATAAAGATATGTGAGTAAGAAGGGGTGATTCGCGAGAAGCATAAAAATTGTATAGTATGTTTACAATATACTTTATTGTTTCGAAACTGTGTACAAAAAAGTTTATTATTATTTCTGTAAATACATTTAAATCAAACTTAACGGTAATGTCACAAAATGCATGTTAGAAATACGTAAATACAAAAACACTAAAAAGCTTTTTTCGACATTCTAGTAAATCCTCATAAAAAATGCTCCATAAAAGGAGACACTGGCTCATGTAATTTTATTTCGTAATATATGCGGACACGAAATTTATAAGTGAAAAAATTTTCAGTTTTAAACCATTATTAAGTGTCGAGGATGACACGCAAATTATAACTTAATATCTTGATTTTCTTGCTATATCAATAAACATAGGGCTTTCAAAATGCTGAGTTTTTTTTGTGTGTGCTGGAAGATCAGATATTTCACTAATAATGGTGAATGTAAACTTGTTAATTAGTGACCATGCACTCCTTCATAAAAAAGCTGCTTGTTCTATCTTTCTCTATATCAAGCACCCTCTGAAGTATATATTAGAAGCTCTAAATCACCCAGTAGAATTATTGAATTTTAGACAATTTAATTTCAGGTGTAGATACATAAAAGTTTGCAAATTATTAACTAAGTTTTGAGCCACAAATAGCAATAATATTATACAGTTAAATCTGTTTTTGTGCGGTAGATAGGGACCGCATAAAAATAAACGCACAAAAAAAATATTCAAACATTTCATAAATTCTTAAGTATAACAAACTAATTCGTGAGAATACTACAGAATTTTTTTAATGCGGTGAATAGGAAACCGCAAAAAAAGACGAATTTTTAAAATATACCAATTGTTTACGAAATTTATGTAAGAGTACCTCCATAACAAAATAAATAATTAAATATTTAAATTTTTTTAAAAACATATAGAATCTCATTGTATACACGGTTAAGTTTTTAAAATGCACGTACATAATTCATTGCTACTCATCGTAATCTAAAGCCCTGTGATGAATAAGCTCAAAATCGCTTTCATCACTTGAAGGTACAATTTCAATTGATTTATTTTTTGGCAACATATAGTAAGAGACAAGTTTTTGTCGAAAGTCGGGTGGTCAGTTGCTTGTAAATGTCACGATAACCAGACATACATGATTGAAGCCCTTTTTGGTATTTTATACTACTTTCTTAATTGGTATCTGTTTTAAGAAAATGCCTTTCCAATTTGTTGGAAAGTTAGAACCCTGTATATTTTTATCCGCTCTCAAAGAATCCGGTTCTTCTTGTCCGTCTTCATAATCAATCAAATTATTGATTATGTCACTGTCATTGAAAGTTTCGTCTTCAATCAAGTGTGGGCTGCTGGAGAGTTGAGAGAAAGCAACTGAATGCGCATTATCGGGAGACTGTCTATAACAAATAAACAGAGTGTCTTTAAGTGTCTACATTTCAGTGGCATAACGTACACCCTCGTATCACGGGGAGGGTGCAGGACTCTAGGGATCCAAAGCCTGATTGACGCTTAATACGTGTTTATCCACTTTATAAAATATTAAAGGCAAAACCTGATTTTCAGGGGTGGGGGTCCTAACATTCTCCATTACGCCACTGGTAAATAGATACAAAACATTGCAGTGGCGCTAAAGCCATTGAAATTCATATACTGCATAAAAAAAGATCGCAAATAAAAAATCGCACAAAACAAATCGCATAAAAATAGACCGCACAAAAACGGGTTCTACTGTATATATATGTATATCCACTCTTACTTTTGTAAAGTTTTCTACCCATAAATTTGCTCCTTACGTAAATATATTCTTAGTGTGCTAAAAATTATATTTTCTTAAATTTAGAAATGCGTTACATGTTTTGCACAATGTATTATTAGACTATCTCTTAATTATACTGAGGAAATTCCATGTTTTTTATTCTCACAGCAAAATTTTTCTTATAAATTTCTCAATTGTCTAAATACACTTCGTCAATTGGATGCATTTAAACAATTGGCATTTTGTCATACGTTATATTGCAAGTCATGGTCACTTATATAGGGCATTTTTTTTCTTTTTTAATTACTATATCCTAGAAAAATTGTCTTTTGGCGAGCTAAGGCAAATAAAAATTTCAAATAATGAAAATTATTTGCCACTTGTGTAATAATCTGCCATGAGAAGTAAAATTTAGTGAAAAAGTATGATTCTAAGAATCACCGATAAGTTTATTTGTGGTATTGAATAATGCTACAGAAGTTCTAAAAAGAAAATAATAATAACTCGCACAAAATAACTGTGAGACGTATTATTTTTTTAACCTTTATATTAATTTCTTCTGAGAGTTAATTAGAGCAATATTAACGTCGCACTATAAAGCATCACAAAGGCTAATGGCGATAGAACTTATCAATCTGGACAACGGAGAAGTTGCGAGAACCTCAACTGGACTGGAAACCCCTTCAAAAATACCATTCTACGCCCCTTAACAAGGTATGTTTTCAGTGGCATCAGCGCTCGTACTCCTGATAGGTCAGGAGTCCCCTACCATAACTACTAGGCTACCACATTTATAATTATCTTCCGCTCATACATCATTCATTAAACAAAAAGGTTTTTAAAAATGGAGAAATTTTTCTATTTTTTTCTTGTATATTTTGAAAAATTATTTAATACACAAATGTATAAATGCTATTTGTTTAAATGTGGCGTTTGAGATGTGAGGAGTAGGGAAAAAAGAACCAAAATTTGTGAATTCAAAATATTTATTATACGTGCAAAAGATTCAAAAAGCACACTTTTATGTGTAAAGTTAACAATATTTTTTAATTTTCTTCCGTAAGACACTAGTTTTTTTCTTTACCTTTATTAAAGAAAACTATATATACAAATGATAAACATATTTGATATTTGGAATGATTTGACTCTATATATTGATGTTTTATTTTTAATGCATAAAAAAAACTATGCTATATTTTAAACTAAATAACATTCTTTACAGTTAGAGTTTTGAGGAAATTCGGATACTGATTTTGATATAAAAATCCTATTGTTGTTTTTTCTTTCTTCCACAACCACACAATTTTCCAAAATGCTTCAGTCGCAGCATTCCACCATTGAGGTGTGATGGAGAAA
>BMAV01026962.1:33620-57596 GCA_019973955.1 Trichonephila inaurata madagascariensis
TTTCTTTAATATATAAAGTAATTTACGCACATATGTAAAATAATGCACACAAAAACATAGTAAATTTATTGTTTAATGAAGTAACTGCATAATTTCATTGGAAAACATAAAATTCTGAAATTTTGAAAATCTCCTTTTTATTCTTTTTTCAGATGTAAAACTATTTTTTTAAGAAAAAATACATTACGTACAGAAGAATATTTTTTTCTTTGAGATGAAAAATAAAATTAATGATTTGAATAAGTCAAAACACAAGTAGAATTATCGTTTTAACATGATACAAAAGAGGCATGGTCATTTGTTTTCGTTTCTATCAATTCTGTTTTTTAAAATGTTTGGGTTATTTCATCAAGAAACATATAAGTGTTAATCATATTTAGATTTAGAAAAGTATAAACTATTTCTTAAAACTAAAATTGAAAAATCGATTTTTTAAAAATCTATGAGGCCTTGTGGAGTACATTTAATTAAAAAAAGTAGCAAAATTAAAATAATTCTTATATAAAAATTTTAATGTTCATCTCTTATTTTAGTTGTATTTGATTTACAGTAGTGCTTATCAAACTTTCAATATTTACGACCCAATATTCAATCATGATTTTCATTGTACCCCACATCCGTATAATAACAATGTATTGAATTCAATAATACTATACTTTGACACTAAGGCTACAAAACGACTTTAGCCTCTGAAGTGCCACCGGCTAATATAAACGTCTCGCTCAGCCAAAGCGTTAATTGCCCCAAACATATATATACGTCTTTCTGCAGTACGATCTTTTCTGAGCACTGCTATCTATAAAATTATCCCGAAGGCTAAAAGGAACTTGACAGAGTTTGCGAAGGATTTATTTATTTCAAAGGATTTACATATATTTATTATTTTTTTACCCCCTCACCAATACATCACATACGTGCGCTTACGTGGAAAACGATGGCATTGAGGAGCAAATAGCGTAACTTTTAAATGAAAGTTAAGGGATTAAATGTAAATTGTAAAAACTAATGAAACTAAGTGTTAATTTTTGTATATAATTTTATATATGACAAGCTCATTGGGTTACTAGCCAATTGGGCTAGAATGTATTTTGTTTGTTTATCTTTAGTAAAATAATAATTTTGTCCTCGACTTGTCAGTATGCTCGCACCCCCCTCGTAGAGCTATTACGACCCCATAGGAGGCGCGCCCCACGGTTTGAGAAACGCTGCCTTACAGAAATTTAATCTGTAAAATTCATATACTAAAAAATTATTCAATTCATATCTTTAACAATTAAAGAAATATATGCCAGAGTTATTTATCAAAATTGTTCTTTAATTTTATTGCATTTAAATAGTGTAAAAAATAAGTATTTTAAGGGGAAAAAATGAAGTAACATTATAAAATTTTCTGTCAAAAATAAATAAATAACATTTTACAGATTAATAATTTTTGTCAAACAATGACCTCAAAAAAAAGAAAAAAAAACCCGACTAAATATGAATCTGCCAACTAAACCATCTTCAAATGAAACTATTGTGAGTGTTCATGTGCTTTCATTCCTTTTAATATGTTTCGAGTTTCTCTGGCATTGTTTGACTTGAAAACTGGGTCTTCTGAATGAATCGTACCATATGTAAATTAATGTTGCTATTTATAAATATCTAAAGCAAGAATGGATGCGGATGAGATTGAAAATGAAAGTAAACACTGTGAATTGAAGCATTAAGTGAAATTTGGATCATTATCTTTGTATTCAACTGATACCAGGGAATATCAGATATACATTCGTTAGAGAGATGTGGACGGCGAAATTCATGCTGATGATTATAAAGTTTTGCGTGGCCGCGCTTCGAGGCTTTAGGTAAAGGTTTCGTGTATATTTAGTATTGTGATAAAGTCTGACAGTTAATTTACTCCTACCGCATATTTATCACTCAAATCTCTGAAATTAAATAAAGTAAAATTGCTAGTGGTTAAATTTTCCGTCAATCATTAGTCTGAAGTTTGTGGTTCCTCTAAAAAAAACCATTTGCAAAATAAAATAAAAAAATAGAAAATATTGTTAAAAGTGGCATTTACCACATTTTTTTAAGCGGCATAAAATGATGTACTTTGTCACATTATCAAACACACTCCTCAACGAGATATAACATTCCTACTCACTGAACAGCAATATTGTAACTAACAACCAAATTGAACTCACCTTTACTGGCACACATATCAACACCACTAAGAGATCAGCAGTGGCGAGGGATGCAAGAAACACATTGCTGATCGTTCTCATTCTTCTGAAACTTATCACGGTGTAGATGATCAGTAGGTTTCCAATGAGACCAACCACCAATGTGATTCCGTAGATAACGGCAACAGGGACAAGTTCTTCTAGAAAATACATGCTAAAAGATTCATCTCTGTCATAGTCTAGATATCCACTGGAATTTTGATCGCCGGCATCACTGCTGTTTCCTCCATAGATGCTCACATTCATGTCTATATGAAATAAAGAATATTAAATAATTATTAACTAATAATTTATGTACTAAAATTTTTGGTACTTACGTATTATCGCAACCTGTTGGCTACATTCTATAAAACGAATCACCTGGTTGCCAATTCAGCGCGTGCGACACGTAGGAAAAGGGGAGGGGAATGCCAACTTGGCGAGTTATCAATAGAGTTGGCGATTGTTGCGATAATACCTAAGCACACAATTTTTGGATACCAATTATATATAATTGAATAAACTCTTTTTTGCGGACATTGTAACTATAACTAACTGATAATGTATATGTATCGAACGTGAAGATTTCAAAATCCTTACTTTACACACGAGCACATTCAATTATTTTTGAGAATTTATGTTAAAATCATTAATATTAAATCAATAAAAATTTAGGATAAACTGAGTTGGCAATTATAGTGACCTGCATAATTATGATACTTCAACATCCGTTTTCGATTAAGGAATAATCATAAATGCTTTCCAAATACATTTCAGTGTTGCTTTTTGTGTGATACAAACAATGTGTGTCACTCAATTAATGTGTGGTGATTGTATACTGTTAGTTAATATTTCATATGACGCTGTTGCAGCTAACTAAATCAAGGTTTAGCATAAAACACGGGTATCGAAGCGAAATCCACATTTATACTTTCATATACGACTACCGCGCCAATAGTTTGAGTTATAACAATATCTAGACAACTCTGAAGATAGGTATTCTTAGATGAAATGAGCCAGCTTATGTGAATATGCGAATCATTATGATATCATATTCGACATATTATCATATGCAACTTTATTATTTTAATCATCCACATCTCCTCGTGATCTTAGAACCTGACAAAAGCTACTTAAGAAGGCTTAATCTCTTAATGCTCTGGCCTAGTCCTGGCAGATGACGCAAACCTGTATCAGAAATGTTATAGCTCTATCAGTCCATTAATCACAGGGGACCATTGCTGATGCATATATCACAGATAGTGTGGAATATTGTTCGTGGTATATGTTGCACACACCCGTAAGAAATGTTGTGCTGTGAATGCACGGCGTAGTCTCTGAGAACGGAGGTAATATTAAATGAAGTTGAATTACTCGCCGAAGAAGTGTTAATGTACCATGACTTTATACGTTAGTATTATTGTTGTGAGTTTCTTTCTTTAAAATGGAATTACTAACTTTTTGAAAAGATAAGACATATAATGATGAAGAAAGATATATTACTTCAGCAGTAAAATTAAACGTAATATTTCTAACCCTATATAAAAAACTTACCTTCGTAATCCATTGTGTTTTGCTTTATTGATTCTGTACTAAATAATTTCATTCAAAAAATTGGAAAATAATAACCATGGATAGATTATAGCATAAATGGAAACCTACAGGAGAGAAAAAAATCAGTTAGACTAAGAAGTTGTAGAAAATAAAATATCAAAGAATAAATAAAAAATAAATTAAGATTTACAGCATAAACGTCATCAAATACTCCATCATTATATACTAACGTAAATAATAAAAAGGAGGTCAGCTCAAATAATCATGCTGTAAATTCCCAAGACAAAATATTAAATGTGGAATAACTACGTATATAAAGTTCATCTTGCCATTCAGTTACAAAGACATTAAGTTACTAGTTAAACAGTATTGATAAGTGATTTATTTTAATATATATATATATATATATATATATATATATATATATATTACACATTGTTGAATTGTTTATGCGAAAAATATAAAATTAATTCACCTGAATATTTAACAGATTTTCTAAAATAATAAAATTTGACATAACATACAAGTAACATAATCCGTTCTAGATATGTTTATCTCTTCAAGATGTTTACTTATTTACATTGATTTATAGAATTTTAAATTAAAGGGAGAAAATTACTTAATAAAAATAAATTAGTTCATGCAATTTTTTATTTTTCATCATACAGATTAAATCATCTAAATAACCTTAAATTTACATTCGTATTTAGCAGTTTGTTATATATTTTTCGGATATATTTCAAAATTCTTCAGAAATATCGTTTTGTGTCTTTCTAAGTATAACAATTTACCCATTCGTGAGGACGTGTGATTCCTTAAATAGCTTAACTCAAAAATAATTGAAAATATTATACATACTAGTTATACCTAAGGACAAAAAATAATGACACGATTTAAATTATAAATCTCATTTAGTATTTTTTCAAATCTTTTTTAAAATCGAGATGATAATTATACGAAATACATATTACTTAATGCGTATGTTCATATGTACTCAGCAACGCTCCTTCAAGAATAAAACAATTTATGAGACATTATATCCTTGCTTTTGCAGGGTATGACTTTAGTCATTATCAGCAACTATAAAAACCCATTGCCAGATATTAAAGGCCATTTCCTTCTAACAGAGAAAAAGGCCACAACTTAAATTTTTATACGAATTAAAACACATACTATAATGTAATGTGAACATGATAAGATAATGCTACACACACATTTCTAAGCATTTAAAAAAATTTTGATGAAACATTAAGAAAATGAAGTGTAAGAATAAAACCAACTGTTAAAATGATGGAAAAGTCATCATCATCTTAATTCTTTTTTAATCTTACATACCACATTCCAAAAATATTGCATTATTTAGGGACAAAAGTCTTGAAATTTATTTAAATATTTTTCTGGGAAAAAGGGTAGTTAAAGAATTGTATTTTTAAATAATAATGTATCTGTCCCAAATGCCTAATTGTAAATTATCATGTGTCTGCATTTAAACCTATGGCTGAAACTAATATATAATTTATTTTAAAAAAAATTCCTATAATTTATATTCTACAATGAGATAATTTAGCAAGGTTTCTTCATTATTAGGAATAAACGGAAAGCATTTCATTTAAGAGAATGCATTTTTTGTATAGACATGGATATGTTATAAAATTGCATTTTTAAGCAAGTGTTTTATTATATATACAGAAGTTTGCATAACGCCTTTTACTTCTTTTGAGTTTGTCAGTGATTAAGTTTTTCAAATTATTTTGCGTAGGAAATCAGGAATATAAATTCCGTTTAGCAAGACAATGAAAAATGGAAACAATAAATTACAATTAAGTGCCATTAACTGATGAGCTACAATTAATAATCAGACTATCTTTTAAGGGGACACGGTACGATTTAAGCAAAAAATTTTAATTTAAGGATTTTTAAAATTTTTTTGATTGTTTCCTATGTGTGTATACTATTTAAAACAACTTTTGTGCTCAAAATTTTCATAAAAAGTTGGCCACATAATTTTTTAACGAAAAAACTTAAAATTTGTGAACTGATTTTAAAATGCTACTCCTACTAAAATTTACATACATGCATGAAACTTGATTTACAAGTACGTCAAACTATGTGTAACGAAAATTGGTATGGGTTTTTCGATAACATGATTGGTATTCTTACACTACCACTTTTTATGAATGCTTATTGAAAATACCTTAAAAAAACTATAACTTCTGGGTTCAACTATTTTTAAGAAAATAATTATTGCTTTGATTCAAAAATGTTTCAACTTATGTTACATATACTATTGACAATAGGTAAAAAGAATTCAAAGCCTTAGGGATGTGACGTCTCTCGCGTCTTTCTGTTAACATGACTCCTATGTTCTTTGACGGCCACGATTAATGGCAAAACTTTTCCAACCCAATACCAAGAAGATAAACGATCATAATATGTAAATGAGATATACTATAAAAGGATAGCGTGGCAAGCCTAGATATAGCGCGGCAGGCTCAGAGATAGTATTGTGGAATTATTCTGATCGATAGCGTGACAAAGCTTAGTGTGAAATCTTGCGGATCAAGAATTAGCAGTCAAGAATTAGCAGCATTGCGGATCAAGAATCTTCATATATAAAGTTTATAGATAATATTCTCTAGGTCAAGGAACCAGAACTGAAAAAGGTAATATTGGATATAAGTAATTAGATGAATAGGATTATTAAATGATAATTGAGATAGAGGATCTAGTTGCGTGATCTGACTTAAATACGTGATTTAATTTGGGCTTGACTCTCACTTTAATTAAAATTGTCAAATTAGAATTTAAGTAATATAAGTTAATCTTAATAAAAGTTGTATTAAGAATTATTATGTCTCATCATTTTGATAATCCCACACCTCTAGCTTACGCGGAACCGGCACGACATGGTCATCATAGGATGGCTATGTCGCAGGGACAATAGAAAAAATGCCTTAGCATTTTAAATGAAGACAAACTAGTTATTTTATCTTTCTGAGATACACCTGATTTGACATAGGGATGTGAATAAAAACGAACGTAAAAGCTATCATAATTCTGCGTTTTTTAATTTTAGAGCTTTCAAATTTTGTGAGGTTATAGAAAAGTATAGAAAGAATAATTTAGGCTAAAAAGATTAGATTTGATTTTTTGACCGATTTTGGTCAATTGAATCGTATTGTGTCCACTTAACTTAGAAGGGCAGGAATTGTTTGGATGCCCTTAACGGAAAACAATGCCTCCTGCCATTACAAAGATGGGTAATAACGGATCCCTCCCCATCTCATCCCGGGTCTATTTGCCAGCAAGAAATGACTTCAGGGGCTTGAATGGATAAAGTCACTTAGTACAAGATCTGCTCCGTAGGGGGTATGGTACAAATCTAACTTTGCAACTTCGTAAACATTTTCACATCCTTCATTGAATTACCGCAGCCACCTTCTGACCATGGAATTGGCTTATCTCATTGGGTTTGCCCATCTCCAAAATTTGTCTGTGAATTTTTAAACTTCGGTGTTCCTCGCGTTGAAAAATAGAATGACCGACCGTATCTCGCGGGCGGTTCTGTGCTCGATTATTTTAAGCATTTTAAACACTCAACAAACAAGAGCCGTATAAGTCAGTAATGAGAAAAGACTTTTCTTCGTTTGCTAATGAGTCAGCAGAAAGCACACTTATGTTTCATCCAATGAATTTTGCTGCTTTACGGCGAAAATGCAAAATGGAACTTAGTTTCTGGAATAACCTGGTATATTACTTTGTTTAAATTTATTACGGGGTTTTATCCTTACATTACAGAATTATGGGGATTTATGTTTTTGTAAATTTTTAATACTAAGCCTTTTTTATTTGTATTTAATCTTATCTTATTTATGCCAGAAATTTAGGCAAATAAAGTTAAGGGTTGACTTCTGGAAACTATGTTTATTTCTGCATTCATAGTCTTAGGCTTGTCTTGCACTATTTTCATAGTATATTATTAACCATTATATATATATATATATATATATATATATGTGTGTGTGTGTGTTTGTGTGTATGTATGTATGTATGTATGTATGTATGTATGCATGGATGTGGTGTGCATGGATGTGGTGTATATTTATTTTCTAAAGTGATTTATATAGATAAGAAAGGAGACTCATTCACTCATCACGAGATCCCCAGATCTATTAGATCTAATGACTTGAAACCTTACAGGAATATTTCTTTTATTGAGAAGAGATCCACTAAGAACGATTTTGTGGAAATTGACTCTCAAAATGGAGTAGCGGGAGCATTATAGACAAAAATCCCTTGTTTTGGACTATTATACCAACAAATCTGAATTCTTGGCAAACATTTTTCTTTTGTTGAGTAGCTTTCCGCTAATAAAGAGCATTTCTTGGTTATCAATTCCCAAGGAAAGTTGTGGGATGTTATGGAGGAGGGGAGTTAAAAAACGTTCCTGATTCTGAATTATTAGATCTACAGACTTAAAATTTGGTAAATAATTTTCTTTTGTCATGTAGAAATGGGTCTTCAAGAAATCGATTTCAAGAAGTCTGGTTACAGGGTTATAAGAAATAAATAAATATTCTTTCGTTTACAAAAAAATTGTCCGGTTTTTAAAAACTAAATCAAGAAGCAATGATTATAAAAATATTTTTTAATAGAATTTAGAAGTTTAATTTTTGAGACTTAAGCATCAATATCTTAATAATTGTATTTACTCACACAACCCCATGGAATTCCAGCGAAGCGGCTAATGTAATATCTATCGTACTTTATAGTAAATCAGTATATACCTAATTTACACTGATTTATTCACCAATTTTCAGCTTAATTCCTGTTAATTCAATTACTTTACTAACTGCATTTTAGAACTTACAAAATTTTCCTCAACAACAATTCTGAATGATAGATGTTCCCCGCATTTATCTTTTCTTCCTGTTAAGTGAAAGATCTCTTTTCTACATGATTAAACTTCTGTCAAATGAATCCCAAAATCAACTTCCGAGGGAAGTTGTGTGTACAAAATGTCCCCACTTGGAAAGTTTGTTATCAACAGTCCTTATCAAAGCTGCGGAAATTCCCTTTCTCTGTCCTCCCCATAATGAGAAATTAGTTTACTTTGTTCTCCAGTAATTGTTTCCCACATGCTTTGCGAGATTCAGAAAGAGGTTAGGGTCAGTGCCTGCCTGTCATGAATGTCGAATGCATTGGTCAATGAAAATGTCTATTTTATGGGCATAATTAAGCAACGCATTTGTAGCACTAAATCGAATAGTTTCAATAATTTAAAAATGAGATTTTTAAAAATTGTTGTGAATTATTTGAATCCGCTAATAATCTTAATTATTACCTTCACAATGAATTCCTTTATTTAAAATGATTAAAAAAAACACAAAAACTTATTCATTATGTGATTTTATGATGTGTCTGACTAATATTATTGCTTCATTATTTAATTTTCTCTTGTAAGTGTTTACATAACATATGTATAATATCTTCTAAAATCTTAAAAAAAGGTCAAAATGAAAATGTATTAAAAAATTCTCCTTGATAGGGAAATTACTTTAAGATTATATTCTAGCCCTCTTTAAATCCTTACTGTATTCAGAAATAAATTTCTTAACAAGAAGCACATGGGCAATTAATGTTAGTATTAAAACATTAACCCTTTATCTACCGTATTATGATTTACTGCAGCTTTTTTCATGTAAAACCTTTTTTTTGTATCACTGCATTGAAAATTAAGGAACATACATAAACAAAATACTTAACTTTGGGAAATTTAATCCGATAGTGCTAATTGATTAATTAAAGATATTCAACTGTAAAATTAATTACATACATTGTTCACTTAAAATAAATAGTCAAATCGTTTTCTAAGGTCTTCATTAACGTACAAAAAAATAAGACACTTAAATTTTGATATTAACTATTTTTGGGGAAAAAATGATAATTTTCGCAATCCTCTAAAAACGCCGTCAGTTGAGAATGCAATTTCTGGTATAAAACTATTCGCCTTCCTCGCTAAAATGCTCATCATAGAACCCGTGCTGCCATATATCTTGGAAGAGTCGATTTGAAAAAATATTCCTGCGAAGTATCGTCAGAATATTCGTCAAAATGGTTATTCTATGTAATTATAAAGTGAATGGTACTTATAAGTACCGTCGATAGAAATAAAGGGTTAAAATATTTAAATATATTTATATAACACTTTAATGAATTTAAAACATTTTACTTAATTTTGAGTAAAATATTTTCCTTGAAATTCGCATGTGGGGTTTATGATGATTAATGATTTCTTTCATTTTAAATTTATGTGTAATTACACAATAGTATTCATACAAAATTGATGAAAAATGAAACTTTTTAGTACTTAACTAAAACACGAATTGAATTTTTAAAATATTTTAATTCTAAAGAAATTTATTTGAGAAAGAGAATTCTATCTTTCTAAAATTAGCATAATAATAATGATGTTTGTGCTAATAATCATAATAATTGTTAAACATTATATAAATTAAAAACTGTATAAGGAAAATTGAATTAGCAGAATGAGGGAAAAATAAATTAACTATGTTATAAAATTTGCTTAACAGTTTTTAATAACTAACTTTCACTGAATAATTTAACTACGCAAACAGAAAGTAAGATGGAATAAGATGAGTTTCAATATTAATTGAAATAAATGGTGGTGAAGATTATTTACCGTTGTTAAAGGTTAGTTGCAATTTGTACTAATTTTTCCTGACAATTTAACTTAGTTACAGATAATTACTTTTGTATCCAAGTTTAATTTACATTGTATGCGTATTTTGTCAGAATATCGTAATCAATTGACAATACTTAAAATATGTCAACTTTGAAAGAATGAGATAAAGTTTTTCTCAAAGAAACGTTTAATATCTTATTCAAGCTAAGAGTTCGATTTAAATACAAAATTTGAAAATCAAAACTACCATTTGGATTTTAAATCTTTTTACTTTAATTACAGTTATTCTATATGTAACATTTGATGATTCCTTATCCTATGAATCATTTTAGAAATTTATAAGACAATAAAAATTCTTTTTTAATAGTTATGATAAATTAAAATGTCTATAAAGAAGGTTTAAAAATTTATGTTCAGGTATAGAAAATTTTTCTCTCCAATACTTTTTAAAATTAAGGATGATTGGTATTTGTCTGAGCTTTGTTATCAAAAAATTGACTTCTTGATAACATTAAAGTTTTTTTTATCTTATTTGCACAATTTTATATTTATATACATTGAAATTGTATTTTTTATTATACGTTTGCGTTCTAATTAGTGACAGTTTCACGCGTAAACTAAATATTCGAACAAAGAATGAATTTTATACATTGATTTTTTTATTGGTGATAGCAAGTGTAGGTCCAACTTAAATTTATTGAAGAATAATTTATTAAAATTAAATGCAGAATAAGTATAATAAAAAAAGAACATCGTATGTGCTGTCGTTTATTTTTTTTAAAGCAACAGAGTAATTTTATTGGTGATATCATTTTTGTAAAATTTCTTCGCAGCTTATACAGATTGAATTAAAATATTTCTAGCCGCCCTTTTCATGCATGTCTTAAGAAAAAGGGCCAAAGACTACCTCTACTTTTGTTTTAAGGGTGCAGTTATTCACTAAGATGGACAATTTGGAACTGAAAGAAAAGTGATTTAAAAAATTATGTCTAAATTAATAATTATGTTTAATAAAACCTTTATAGTTACTGGAATCATTTTTAATTTTCGTTTTATAAAAAAATCGGAACCCAATGTTTTGAAGTGAATCTTAATTCAAGAGTTTATAATAAAAATCAAAACTTTTGAAATAATATAATTAAACTTATTAATTCTTTTTTTCATTATGTCATAAAGTTTTTCTTTCAGAATTCGTTCAGTAAAAGGGATTTATTTTAGCTTAATTTACTGAAAAATTAATAAAGTTATACATTAAAATTTTACGCGAATGCACTAATAATTTATTAGGGTTTTGTGATTTTTTCAAGTTATAAGAATAAATTAACATTTCTCTTTTCATTCCTCTTATTCTACTAGTAATTTAATCATGCCTCTGTTGAATATATTTCATAACAATCTGATGAATTAATGTGACATTTATGTTAAATAAAACAATAATAAATTTAAATTACTTTGAATTGAAAATGAAATTTTTGAAGAGTATTAATTTTATCAAATGGAAAACTTGTAAATGTGTTGCATAATTACCTGGTAAGAAAAATGTGGAAATGTTAATGATTATAGGAAAATTAAGTTCATAAATTATGTTTAATGCCTGACGTAGTAGTTTTGTAATGATGCTAATAGTTAGTTTCTCGTTTGTTGCAATGAGTAACACAAACTGAAAGATACAGACATTATTTAATTTAGAACAATTCACTAAAGTCCTTTAATTACTCTACATTGTATAATTAAAATCCTTAATTACCTCATTCGTAATAAACTTTATCATAATACAGCTCTTAGTTAAAGACTTTTTGAATTTTATTATCAAATGATTAAGAAAATGAGTATTTAAATGTTTCGTACTCTGTATTAAATTTAAAAGAAAAAGAAAAAAATGAGTTAAAATTAAATTTTTTTGTATGTATTAGTAATGGAATGAAAAATAAAATTATAAAACGTTTCTATATCTAAAACCGTCAAAAAGTTCATAAATTCTATTTTGCACACTTTTCAAAAAAATAAAAGTAAATACAAATCTAAATACTTTCGCAAGTGTTATTGAATGAAACAGATAACAGAAATATTATATGCATTTGAAGTTCTTTTAATTTATTATTGTTTTATTTTATTTATTATTTATTGTGTGATTTTATATTATTATTAATTATTATTTTTATTATAATTTATTATTATTAAAATTTTCAAAAATAAACCATGGATGGAATGACTTACAGATTTCTCATTTAAATTTCTGCTTAAGCTTTCCCTTCATGAGAATAAATAATTTTCGGAATTACAATTATTTCATTATAGTAAAAATTTCATTAAATAGAGAAATAATATTTATATTTATTTGTTACTCATTCTATATTATTCTGTGGGTTACACATAGTTTTCAAATTTTAAACTTCGCAGGCATAGGAGAAAAAATTATTTTACAGCCCTGAAGTCATAGCAGCTTCTCACTTAAAAGAGAAAGCGCAAATAATAAAGTTTTATTACATTTACGGTATTTCCGTGCCGAAGGTAAGCCGACTAAAACACAACTTTATTGGTTTTAACTAAAATCATTATTTTCCATCTTTTCCCAGTTTATATTCAACTCTGTAAGATTAGAAAATGTTACTGTAGTAATTTAAAACTACACATTGCTTCCAATGAGGTATGCTTAATAAAGATTAAAATAATGCCGTGTTTCTAATCAAAAACGCACAAAACCGTCTTTCACCCGAATACCGCCTTTCTCTATTCAAACGAGTACCATGTAACTTTAGAAGATGATTAAGAAATGTAATATATTTGACTCGTTGCTATTTTCCCGAAAAGAGTGCGAGCAGGAGTAGTTCTCCCTCGAGTCGAAAAGTAAGAGGTGAAAACTTTAAATTATTAAATTTCTATGTATATGTTAATTTCTGATGATTAAAAATATCATTTGTTATTAAATTACGTATCTATTTCTAGACGATTATTTTACAAACCGATCCACGAATAACTGATTGAAACATCTTTTAAAAGATATTAGAGGAGTTTTATTAGTTTTGTACCGAATACTTTCACTGTACACAAAAAAAAAATACTTATTGTTCGTAAACAATATGGCAATGAGACAATATGATTACATTTGCAAGCAGTTTGGGAATTTACAGGGGTGGGAGGCAAAGTTGGTAGAAACAGCTGCCACCCCTGACAGCTAAAACTGTCCTTTTCCTGTTAGGCATGGAGTCCAAATGGACTTAGATGACAGAAATGGGTAACTCATTTAATGCTGTATCCTGTGTATCGACGAAGGTCAGAACATGATGAACAACACGTGGTCTTACATTATCTTGTTGGTGGATAGTGTTTGGCAGGCTTCTTTGTTAGAGCACCACCACTGGAGTTAAGAAATCAGAAATGAACCGATAAGTTTCAAATTACTGTCTATCCGAACTGGATACATGCGTGACGTTTACCCAATGTTTTTCTAAGCCATCACACAAGATGCTAATATTGAATATCTTCAGACAGTTGTTTCCTCGTAGCATCCAGATGCGTATACGGTCATCAGAATACTACTCGTAGAACCGGGAATAGCCTGAAATGACGATATTGTGCCACTCATGTATCCAGTGTTGTCCTCCGACACACCAGAGTCACCGTCTCTCTTTATGTTGCATTATCAAGGTAAGAAGGAATGGCTCTCGTTCTAAAAGTCCACGTTGCTGCAAACGTCGCACCGAATGAGAGGATATTGGGTGTGGTGCAAACATGCCCATTACATGACCAATGGTCTGTGCTGGGCCACCCTCACAATATGTCTGTTCTCTTCGGCGTTATTTATGGATGGGCGTGAGATCTGCATGCTGTTCAGTATGACCCACAACAATCTATTCATTCCATATTAGCCTGACAATGGTTGGATTTCAATTAGTGCGAAGGTAGATATTCCAGAAAGATTATCCATACTCTCGACAGGCAATGTGTGTGATCCTGCCTCTATCGAATTTCTACCACCCATGGAAAACCACCGCACAACTTTTATTTCATGCGGTTCTTCAAACGTTATTTCCGCTTTCTGTGTCATCTAAATGCACTGAGACACTAATCATTTGCATATCCTAATCTCTTTTTACTTTCATATTATTTTGACTTTCGTCAGATCATTCTTCATGGTGTTGTAATTTCAATCTCCAGCAGTGTTTTTATATATAGGGGAAAAGAGAGCGACTCATTCATTAACTCAATCATTACAAGATATCCATACCTATTAATCCTACTAATCTGAGAGTTGTTTTACCTCTTATGTGTTCAGTAAAGATCCACTAAGAACTAGTTTTGAGGAAACTGACTACCAATCGGTTTGCGGGGGGGCATAATTAATAAAAATTAGTTTTTTTCAACTATTAGATCTGCAGAAATGAAATTTGGTAAGCATGTTTCTTTTTTTAAGTCTAGGTCTGCTGAGAACGAAATTTTTGGAAGTAAACTTCAAACATTCAAAGCGCGGGATTCATAAGCAAAAATTCTCATTTGTGAATTGTTAGAATACGGATTTTGAGTTAGGCACACACATTTCTTTTAATGAGCAGATAATCATCAATGATGGGCTTACGGCAGTGTTTCTCAAACTGTGGGGCGCGCTCCCCTAAGGGGGTGCGATAACTCTACGAGGGAGCAGCGAACATATTGAAAAGTCGAAAACAAAAGATTATTCAAGAAAATTATTAATTTTTATGGAAAGTATAAACAAACAAAATACATTCTGATGTAATAAATAATAGATACACATTTACACTCTGATATAATACACTTATAAATATATAAATACTGCACCATGCATTTGATAATTAATTTAACAACACTAAGTTAAGAACAAATTTAAAAGTTACCAGTGACCCCATGGGCTTGTCATATTTCGGGGTGGGGGGGGAGGAATAAATAAGCAAATCCTATGAAATAAGTAAATCCTTCGCAAACACCATCAATATCCTTTTATTGCATTCCAAGGCCTTCGGAATAATTGTATGGATAACAGTGCACAGAAAAGATCGCACTTCGGAAAGACGTATATATACGTCAGGGGCAATAATCGTTTTGGTTGAGATAGACGTATATATACGTCAGTCGCACTTGAGGTTGAAGTCGTGTTGTAGCTTTAGAGTGGTATAGTGTTATTGAATTCAATACATAATTATTGTATGGAAGGGGGGCGCGATGAAAATTATGATTGAATATTGGGTCGAAAATAGTGAACATTTGAGAAGCACTGGCTTACGGTATTCGATTTCCAAAAGGCGGGTTGGTGACAGTGCCTTTAAAGAGAAACATATTTCCTTTTTAGAAATTCACATGATCTGTCCTTGAGAGGAGGGTTATAAGAATGTTTTTTAATGCAATCCATATTTTAATGCTGGACTTAGATAGCTAGTCCTTCCACAATTATGTATCAATCACTTCCCTTTTTTCAATGCGTGTTATATATAAAGCATGTAATAAAATTAGGGATCCATCTTGCTGTAAACTGAATACTTTATTTTTAAAAAAATTAAAATGTAAGAGATATTGGCTTTTCGTTGATTTTTAGCATGCATATCAGCATGCTATTTTTTTTTTCAAAAACGAATTGAGTTATTGTAAAATCGATCCCTAAATTTGTTAAGAACATCCATGAAAATATTACAAAAGAAATTTCAGGTCAAAATATTAATATTTACAAAAGGAGTAAAATTTTAAAATTTTCCAAATTTTCTTCAAAAAATTTAAATTTCTAAAATTGTGTGAATATTTTGTAAAATATTCATATTGAAGAGAAACATATATTGATGAAAATATAATAAATTAAAGTATCATTAACGCTTATAATTCTCATTGTTATAATTCTCATTGCTCATCAATGCTTAAAATCTGTTTCCCTTCATTTGGAAATAGGAGCTTCCTTATGTGACTAGTTACATTAATTTAAATAATTATAGAAAACCGAAAATATATAATATATATTAGAATAAGGACTTGTTTATTTGAGTGCTGCTCAATATGTTATAATCAACGTATCTTATTGTGTAGGAGATCTATATTATTCATCAAAAATAATTTTAAAAAGTCTTAAAGAGGGACATTCTCAAAATTAGATATAAGTAAATCATCATTTTGTGATCAAATGTAAATTTAAATCTACAATTAATTGATTGGCTTCAAAAGTAAGCAATCAGTAATCAAATGCAATTGGAAGCTTTGAATTGATTGAAACAAAAGTATACTAGCAATTAAACTCCAAATTTCTAAGAATACAGCATAAAAAACAATAAACACTTGACTAGGTTATCCCAACTGTATTTTTTTTTACATTTTTTAAAATATGTGAATACTGTAATTTATAAAAAAAAGATTTGACCCTGAATTTCAAAAACAGTTTTGTCATGAAATGTAATTTTTTATAAAGAAAATATGGAGGGAAATATGTAATCTTCTTTTTCAACATTTCCTAGATATGTTATTTAAATAACGTAAATAAAAACGCCTACAATCATTTGTATATAAATGTATACAAATCAATCTATGCAATGCTTCTCCTGGGTATCTCGTAAATTTCATTTCACCGTAACATCTTTTAAACATAATAGTTTACAAGTTTAAATTATGTCATCTGAAACTGTTTTTTAACTACTTGGGTGCTGTGGTGTTGTTAGTTCATCGTTTTATTGTGAAATAACTTATTTTCTGAAAGACTTTTCAAAAGAGTTACATCTACGTGCAGAATTGTTGCTTTATTGAATTTGAGTATTAGATGTAAAATATGTGTGAAATATGAATTCCAAAACCTTTAAAATGTCTATGGGTTTTTCTATGTTAATTAGTCACAAAGGGGAAACAAATATTTTAATTTGAAATGTTTTGATTGTTTAAAAATTTTAAAAGAAAATTTGCTTTTTAAAATAAATTTTAATTTTTGCTTACATCATAAATTGAAAATATGGAACCAGCATTGAAATGGAATTAAAATATATTTAGATAAGTCGGAAAGTGTAAAAACTCATGTATTCATAAAATATACAAGATTTTTACTAAAATATAGAATTGTAAAGGAGTAGGGCTTATTCTTTACTTAAAGATGAATTATAAAAATTAGAGCAAATTTGAATTACGATACAGAAAATGTGAAAAAATTCTTTTTCTTGTGTTACCTGAAATATACCCAAATTATAACTTTAATCCTCGTTTATGCTGAAATTAATTTTGTTACAGAGAAAGTAGTTACCATTTGAATTTTTCGAAATGTAAAGGTTATTTAAAATATCATGCATGATTTATAGTGTCTTGAAGTATAAAGTTCGGATGAAATACCATTTTTTCGTTGTTACTATTCATTATTCCTTTCAATTACAACAAAGAAATATTAATGGAATGCACACAAATGTCTTTCACTAAACTCTACTTGGAATTGTAAATTGACTCTAGAACTGTAGAAAAAATTTAAACTATCAACCTGATGTTTTTCACAAATTGCTATTGTAAGACTAAAAATTAAATGAATACTTCCAGGAAACTTCTGGAAAGAAATTTCCAATTCAAATCATTTGATAGAATGAAGGATGAATGGTTTGAGTATCTATAATTAGAAATTCCAACGAAACGAAAGAAAATAACGAGGAAGAATTTCAAGGAACTTATCAAATAATTTATTTGAATTAAGGGAATGGCTGTTGTGAAATTGTATGAATGCATTGTGTTTCTGATGTATTCCGTGAATCTGAAATTATTTTTAAAAAAAACAGTCTACTGTATCTTTAAAGGCCCATTAATGATTATTTTGAATAAACACACACAGAGGTTTAATATTCTTTAAAATGTACGATTTTACTGTAACGAATAGAAATAATAATTGTAATTCGTATTGAAAGACAAAAATTTGTTTAATTTGTGGTGTAGAAAATTTCTCTTTCTGCTTGTTTCAACCTTAAATAATATTTAAATATTACTAAAATTACCTTATAACTTAATAATATTTAAATAAAATAATCATATGCATTATTATCACTGATAAAATATATTAATTACTTTCAATTTTTTTCCGATAAATGACAATTTACAAAACAAATAGCACATCAGCTAATAATGCGTAATAAGAAACAACATTAATATTCAGGTATTTCTATATAAAAATGATACTTTTGTGCGAATGTTTATATAATCTTATGATCAAACTAATTATTACAATAATGTTTTTTTCTTTTAAATAATGTTTTGAAGATAATACACAGTTTATAGAGGATATATCCATAAAATATACGATCTAAAATTTTTTGTAGCTCGTAAATCACTCAGTATTTCTATGATCTTAAGCTAATCCCTAAGCTCGTAAATTTGTGATAATAACCAAAGGCATATTTGTACATATTCAATTAAATAAGAGTCAAACAGTTTAATACGTTTTCTGCTACCATATTTTTAAAAAAATATGGACAATAGAAAATAATTCAAGAAGTGGAATAATGGTTGACAACTTTTGAGAGGTCAAAAAAGACTGAGAGTATTTCTGAGGGGGTTATATAAAACTATATAAAATTGTTGAAAAACAACAACAAAAATTAAGTTCATATTGCTGGAAACCCAGGTCACCTGATCTGTCAGAGGGCGAATACTTTTTTGAAAGGACCCTCAAGTATAAGATGTATCGCAACAACTTTCATAGTCTTCAAGAACTGCAGCACAACATTTCTGATAAGATTGTAGCAATTCCAGCAGTTCAGAGTTGATCTTCCTTTTTCAACTTTCTTAGTAGGGTGCAAAGGTCCCAAGAGATAAATAGTGGTCAGTTTCAACATCTACTAAAGTAGGTTAGCAAAGCATCTACTTTCCTTTGCCATGTTTATTTGTAACTTTTCTGGCCTATTTAATTTGCCCTATCATGTATATTTATATATAATTTTTAAAGATCTCTGTTAGAAGTACAAGCATGATTTAACCACTAATATTTAAAATATATAATTTAAATTTTTTTTAAGCAAAACGAAATTAAAACTCCAATATATATATTTTATATTTGAAACTGATGACTACTTTTTCTATTTTTCAAAAAAGGAAGGCGGAGGAGACAATCAGATCTATTGGTAGCCAACCTTCCCTCCACTTTTTACAATGATGAACAAAATCCTTTTGAATATAATGTATGTAAGTTTGATGAACCTATTATTATAATTAAAATGTTTCTTATCTGAAAAAGCCCCTAAAATATTGATAATTTATTGTTATTTTCTACATACAACAATAACAAAGTACTAATAGTAAGTAATTTGCTAATATGTAACATAAATATATTTTAATTCAGAATATATGGCGTCCGTTGATATTTATGTTTCGAGAAGTATTAAAAACAAATTGATACTGATAAATTTGACTTTTGGTGACTATTAAGTAATTTAATGTTAATTAAAAAATTCAACCATTCAAAATCAATTATGTAAGTTGCATGTTTAGTACATTTTGTTTATTAATATTATTTGGGGTTTAAAGATTTATTTACTTTTTGAATTCCATTTTATACCTATGTTTTGTTACATCTGCTTAAAATAAGAAAATTGACCAATTTAAGTTAAAAGTGAATTGAATTATCTGTTCTTAAGAAATCTCGCTGTATCAAAGTTTTGTTAATCTATATCAATGTTAATAGTTATATCGGTCAAAAAATTATTTATGAACTTAGAAAAATCTTAAGTGTACACACTTAGTTATGGGATTATTGTTTTAATTTACTGAAAGGAATCAATACAAAATACATTCTGAGATAATAAATAAATGCACATTTACAATGATATAACATACTTATAAATGTATCAGTACTGAAAATCGTATTTGATAATTAATTAAACAATATTAGGCTAAGAACATGTTTAATAATTACTGGTGAACCCATGGGCTTATACAAAGTTATATGCAAAATTTATATATATATAATACTTATCTCGATAGTTTATACAGTTTATACTTGAAGTCGTGTTCGTCCATCGTTATACTCAAAGTCGTTTTAGTGACAAAATACCTTATTTTGGAATTCAGTACATTGATATTGTAAAGAGGGGGGTGTCATGAAATTTATGATAGAAAATTGGGTTGAAACATTGAAAGTTTGAATATTATTGCACTATGGCACATTTAAAATGTGCATCAGTTGAATTCTCTCCCATATTTGTCTGGAAAGTTAAACAGAATATTGGAAGATAAACTTTCCAGTTAATTTAAGTGAATTAAATAGCATAACCTATTTTAAATTTTTAACCCTGAACTTAATTTTGTACCCATGCATTTTTAGAAATATATATATATATATATATATATATATCAGGTTTGAAAAGTTTAGCTTCAAAATTAATTAAGTAATAAATAAAAATAGAGCAAACTTTTTACCATCGCGTAAGGATTTGTGGGTAAATAAGCCTATTTAAAGATGGAGTGAGCGCTGACGAGAAAGAACGTATACTCGAAAAGGCTTAGCTGGTGACTCCTCGCCGAATTGGTTGTAATTGTTCTACTAGGTTGCCCGCAAAATGACCGCCATGTTGGATTTTATGTGATTAAAGCAAAATAAAGAAGTTATTATAGAGATGATGCTTTCCTTATTTTACCAGCAGGCCTGGGGCCTGTCACATATATATATATATATATATATATATATATATCTTTCTTCTGCTTATATCTTCGTCCTTAACCATGTATTCGACTGCAGCGCGTTGTGTGTTCGTTGTCTTTGTTCTGTGTTGTGTCGTACATGTTACTGTAATTAATATGCTTAGGTGTTTCAAGATGTGCAATAAATTGGATTTATTAATCACAAGACTGCCTCATCAATAACATTGAATATGCAACATCAACCAGCATAGAAAATGTATCTAATATAAAGTAATCACTCACACCACCATCCACGCCCTATCCTTTCTTTCGTTACAGTACCATCCACTCGCCACGACATTACAGTTATATTTACTAATCTCCAGAAATATTGTAGAAGTGTTTCACACACACATACACACGCACATATTTATACATATATATATATATATATATATATATGAATATTATATATGAATATATATATAAATATTTTTTATATTCGCCATTGATACTTTGAAATGAGATTTAATATGGTAAAATGCATATATATATATATATATATATATATATATATATATAATTAGAAACTGAAGTGTAGTATGCGATATCTATAGCATACGATTTCTTAATTTGTAAACATTTATGTACAGGTATATGAGCAAATTCAAAACCCAAATTGAAATACTTGAAATATAATTATCTGGGTCAAATTATTCTATGTGAGCTATACTTAATTCATTGAATTGTAATTGTTCAAAATAATTGTGTTAGTTTCTAAGCTTTTCTTTGATTGAATGTTGTATGAAAATCTTTATATGAATGCTAAAAAAACTATATTTCATATATAATCAATCTATATTTTTACACACGGTTATTTTAACCTGCTTGTCTAAATTTTTTACTTATATAACCTAAAGCTAAAAGAGATAAATGTTCTCATATATTTTAAAAAGTTGTAAAATACAACTTCTTGCCGCCTTTTTTTTCTCTTAGTGTAATTGATTTGTTTAAATAAAAATTATTTCTAAATTATTGTTAAAAAGTGTTTTTATACATATATTCGATTCATTTCTTCAAATTTTCAAAATGCGGATAAGAAACAGATATATTTGTATTTATAGTACATCCATTCGAATATTAATTTCAAAAAATACATTTTGTCGGGTGAGAATATTCCTCATATATTAAGAAAATAGAATTTATTATAAAAATATTACTTTCACAAAAGCAGAGTTTTTCCAGGTTAAATTACTTTTTATTTATTCAAACAGTCATTTAATTTGTTTAAAAAATTAAATTAATTACATTTTGCAACATTAAATTAAAAACATCGTTATTAGTAAATAAATTAAATGGATTTAATAACTTTTTGTTGAACAATTTTTTACTGCTTTTTTTTTCTCAAAATTTTTTTATTATGATTTATTTTAAAACCCGAAAAATATATGAAAGTAAAAAAAACAATATTTTTTTATTGTTCGTTTAACAGCGATACATTAAAACATAAATTCATTTAAAAATGTAAAATTGTTTTTTACGTTTTTATTATTACTGTTTTGCGCATTTCTTAAATAATTTTGAGATTAATTATTTTTTAGAATTCCTTACTTTATTATATTTTTTAAATCGATTTATTATAGATTTTTATACTTTTTAAGGTGACACAGTACGATTCAATTGACAAAAATCGGTCAAAAAATCAAATCTAATTTTTCTGGCCTAAATCATTCTTTATATACTTTTCTATAACCTCACAAAATTTGAAAACTTTAAACTTAAAAAACGCAGAATTATGATAGCATTTACATTCATTTTTATTCACATCCCTATGGCAAATCAAAACTTTAAACTTACTTATCTCAGAAAGGTAAAATAACTAGTTTGTCTTAATTTAAAATGCTAAGGCTTTTTTTCTATTGTGCCTAATGCTTTGAATTTTTTTTAACCTATTGTTAATAGTACATGTAACAAAATTTGGTATGTATTTTTGAATCAAAGCAATACATTTTTTAAAAAATAATTGAAGTTAGAATTTGAAATTTTTTTAGGGTATTTTCAATAAGGATTCATAAAAAGAAGCATTGTACAAATACCAATCGAGTTATCGCAAAATCCATACCAACTTTTGTTATACATAGTTGGACGTACTTGTAAATCAAATTTCATGCATGTACGTACATTTTTGTAGGGGTAGCATTTTAAAATCACTTCACAAAATTTAAGTTTTTTCCTTAAAAAATTAAATGTCGAACATTTTATGAAATTTTGAGCATAAAATCTGTTTTACATAGTATACACATATAGGAGGCAACCAAAAAATTTTTGAAAATCCTTAAATTAAAAATTTTTGCTTAAATCGTACCATGTCCCCTTAATGCTTAAGTTATCTCATTTTCTGAATAAAATTATTCCATAACTAGAAGAAAATTTAAGTACCTTTTTCAATGTAACATTTTTTTCAAATTCCAAGGAATGTTTGGTATTCCTTATATAAATAAATATAATTTCTAAGATTTTATTTTCGTCAATAAATAGTGCTTGTAATGATGTCATCTTTAGAAAAATTTAGTAAGGACTTTAAACCTTTGCTTTCTAAATTACCTTATTTTTATTTTATTCATGTAATTATTAAAGTAGGTACGTGAGATTGCCTTTAGTCTATGCATTCTTATTTTTTAATTCAACATTTTAGAGACTAATAAATCTAAAATAGAACAAATTTATTTACTAGTCTTATTAAATTACACAACTACACAATTTTATTTCTTAAGAATGGATTCTTTATATGATAAAATATTGATATCTACAAATAATTTACTTGAGTAACTCTACGTACTTTAACAAGGCATGTTGAATGGAATTCTATACAATTTGATTAGTTTTGTCTCGAGAAAATATTTATAATAACTTTCTCTTATTTAGTGACATATATGATAATTAATC
>BMAV01026962.1:70392-93551 GCA_019973955.1 Trichonephila inaurata madagascariensis
ATATATATATATATATATATATATATATATATATATATATATATTACTCGTTATGTTATTTTATGATTTGAATAGATTCGTCAGTTATATATTTTTTTAAATGCTACAATTCTTAAAAATTATTTCAGCATTGTGTTAAAGTAACCTTTACATCTTTTTTAATTTAAAAGATGTGTTTGACAAAACTGTACTAATTTTGTAATAAAAAAAAATTGAGCTCCCTAATTTTCAAATTTATTTAATTTAATTTGAAAAGTCGTGTATAGAAAAGTAACGAAAAATGAAATTTGTAATAAAAAGTACTAGTAATATTATTATTAGTTATTCTTTTTCCTTTTTTTTTAAAAAAAAAAGCATTTTTTAAGTAGAAATCTATCACAACAGCTATCCTCACTAAGAAGTTCTGTCACATTCGATATATAATTTAATTCAAATAATTTCCGCCTAAGCTGTTTTATTTGAATATTTTTTGACATTGACTTTTACATCAGGGTATTCACGGTTCCTGAAATCTTGTGATAAGGGAATGAAGTAACCTGAATAATTTTTTTATATATATTATTGTATTGTGGTCACTAATGCCACTTGTCTGACGTTGTAAGGTTCAGGCCCATGAAATTCATCATGGTAAAAGTCTAGATGTACGCCTGTCGTTAGCAGTATCGTTGAGCACCATACAAGTGATAATACGATTTTCTCGGGCCCCCCCCCCCAACTTTGAGAGAAAACACCCTATAGGTGGTCAGGGGACTCACGTCTCTTTTTTCCTTCCATCTACCTCAGGAGAGAACTTGAGGCTCGACGGCTATTTGAGTACCTACATTCTGCAAAAGCACTGTATATTTGCAAGCATCCATGCCTTATTATTATTATTATTATTATAGTACAAATTAGTAAAGATATTGTCACGCCCGGAAAAAGCAAAAGCACACAATCTATTAATACCTATCCTATTGAGGATATGATTAAGATTTTCTGGAGCAAATATATACAAATGTTTTTTTTTTAAATTAATAAAATACGAAAAATATAATGCAATTACTCAACGAGTATTAAAATACACATTTATTTCATGAGATTTTACTATCAGCAAATTGAGTAGCTACCGCAACAGAGCTCATGTTGGCAAATGTCTATCTAATATGTATCTGTAGTTCTTTGAAAAGGGAAATGTAGAAACTAATTCAAATAATATTTTTAAACATACATATGTCTTAGTTACTTTTAGTATTTTTAGTAAACAATTTAATAAATACGGTTTAGAATATAACTGTAATATTAATTTTTTATGCACATATATATTTATGAAAATAAAAATATTTTTTATAACAGGTAAATATATATATTATATATATATATATAAATCTAATTTTATACTCTTCACTTTAAATGTTTGCATTCTCTTTTACTTAATTTAGTTCCAAAATTTATATATACGTATATATATGGTGCCATAGATATAGAAAGCTTCCTGTCAATGTACTCCAAATGAAAACCTATATACTTATGTTCCGTGTTTTCATTTTTCTTTTACTTCATGTATACGAAATGTTAGGCAAAAGTCTAAGGCTCTTTTTATAAATATGGTTCATTTTCTTTAATTAATCTTAGCATTATTATGAATGAATTCTTAGCTAAAGCTGAAAGTTAAGATTTTATAATGCAAGATTAACCTTACTTTAAGTAATGAAGTAAGTCATTGATAAGTCATAGTAACTCCTATGTCATTGGTGGTAGCTCTAGAAGAAATAATAGTTTTCAATATTTGTCAGTTGGTTAATTTTTTTTTCACATACTGCTTTTGTTCTTGGAATTAGATTTCAAAATGTGTAGGATATTTAAATTATACAACATTTCTTTTGTTTATTATACATGTCTGTTTGTGTGAATTAAAATTTGCGTAAGCAGACAAGTTTTCAAAAATGCCATGTGAATCGTAATTTTATGTTACTTTGTTGGTTCTCATAAACTTAAATTAATTTTTAAAAAAACAATCATAGAACTATATGACAATATAAATTTAATGAAATGAGGTATTTTAGTAAACTTTGATGAGAATTATACACTGAAATTCAAAACTCTCTACATAGAATGTAAGGCCATTTATTTAAATTACTTACTTGCACAACATATTTAAGACAATTATAATGACAATGAACTGAAATCTAAAACATATTTGCAATGGACAAAAACCATGGTTCGTTTCACATTTTCTTATAGAAAATTTTATTAAATGCATGTAAATTAAAATGTAAAAAATAATAATAATATAAAAAATTTTTTGGTGCTATAGCTAAACCCTTAGTCCATTGTTTTTATCACACTATAAATAAGACGTATACAAAATATAAAAGAAATACATGCATAAATGTTTGAGGTATCAGGTTTTAAGTAACATAACTTTGACAAAAAAAACTTCCTGAAAGGCAATTAAAGGTTTGATTCGTATTTTACTAAAATAATGCTGAATGCCAGATAGTTAAAATTCACCATTTTCGTAGCATAAACTCTTCACTCGTTCTCTATCTAATTAAATGTTTTGTTCCTTGGTGTTCGATTTTTTTTTTCTACACAAAATGTCACAGATAAAAAAGTTTTTGAATTTCAGTCAAACACTGATTCAGAAATAGAAACAGATACCTTAACATAATAATACTTTTAACAAGACAAAATCAACAATTTGCAATTTGAAAAGGGCAGAATGCAATGGAAAAAAACAAATACTACTTATATAAGTTTATAAAGCAATTATACTTCACTTTATTTTATTAAAACTTAATTTTAAAAGAAAAATAAACTGATTATCTTCTTTACTGAAAACAAAAAGAAAATAAATTTAATCGTCAAATTTATCTAAGTTAAGCAGTAGGTAAACACACACACACAACAATAATAAAATATTTGTTTGTCCATGTTTTGATTAATTCTACAACTGTAAAAAGTCTAATTTCGTTTCTTTAAGAGCACAATGCCTATATATATATATACTGTCCTCTCTACTTATAATGTAGGATTTGGAATATTTAATGAAATATATAATACAATTATCTAGTTAATTTACTTTAAACAGAATCTTTTAGTATTGAAATAAAAGAATTACAGCATTAATGTGAAGTAAAGTATTTAAAATATTTCACTTTTATCAGATACACCAGGAATTCGTTTTGAGATATGTCTAGCACGAAACAATCAGTTTATAAGTAATTTAGAAATTGCATACCGTTGGTTTTAAAGAAGTACTTATCTTTCATTTTTTTTTGTCTTTAATGCGTGTGCTATTATCAGACAATTACTTTTAGTGAATTTTCTTTAAACATTAAAATGAAATTCTAACCAAATAAAAGTATACTGGAAAATGATAGAAATTCTTATCACTTCAGTGTTTTGTAAAAAAATAAGTTAACGTAATTTATAATTTACATGCAAGATATATATTTTTTGGTAAAAAAAAGATCTCATTTATCCATACTTGAGATAACAAATAATTTTATCTTATGAGAATACCAATTATGTGAATACTTTACTGTGTTAATAAATTATTTTCAATGATCTTGGAACACACTTTTACCTTTAAAACATGTTTTGTATTTTGTGTGAAACCGATATATTAAAAAAAATAGTAAGAGGCATAATTTGATATTAAAAAAAATAAAAATAAATAAATAAAATATACGTTAATAAATCTGAAAATCCGAAAACTGTTTAAAACTCTTGAGAGAAGTATAATCAAAAATCAATCATAGAGAATGCTCAAGACATCAAAGAGCATTTGACGGTGAAAAATAACATTGAACAAGATATTTCATGGCATGAATATAAATAACCTATCGCATTAATTAATTTTATAGATAATTAAACTAAACTGAACTCAGTGACACAATAGGCCAGGGAGGACAAAACCTTCTGTGCACCTTTCAATTGTCATGACCTTGGCCGTTGAGGTGCATGAGCAAATGTTCCGGTTAGGTGATCAGTCTGACGAGAAATCCCCACTGCTTAGTTTCTAAGCAAGCTTGGTACTCATTTATTGACCCACTAAAGCAGCGTTTCTCCACCTGGGGTATGCGCTCACCTAGGACGCATGAGCATATCGAAGGATTATTTATAAAAATTATTAATTTATTAATAAAAAGAAAAAAAAGAAATACATTTTGACGTATTTACAGGCATTTACCTTTCGGCCTGTCACATACAAAATGATTTATAAAATTTAATAACTTGATAATTTGTGCGGGTTGTAATTGAAGTCGTATTGTAGCTTTCGCTTCATAGTATATTAAAAGGGAAGGGGCTCGATGAAGATTATGATTGAAAATGGGGTCACACTGCATTAAAGGGATAAAAGACTGTGTTGACTTTGCCCAGGCCGAGGTTTTAATCCTAGACCTATGGCGTGGAAGCGCGATATGATTCCCCTCGCCCATGAGCATTTTTATTGATAATTATTAGAAATTAAAAAACTCCTTTCAGTACTTACATTATTTTTAAAAAAAATATACATGCATTTGTGATCATTTGTATTTAATAGGAATGATTGAAAAATGAAAGCTTTCCTGGAGTATCATTAACTTTTCATTAAACTTCAATCGATTTTGTACTCTTAATTACTCCCCTAAGCAATCGCCAATATTTCAGTTGGAATTCACGAGTACGTAATACTATGACTTCTGTCGTCTACAATCATTTTACAATATTAAAATCTGTATTTATTTATGCTTAAATTTAAACACATAAAATATATATTTTCATACATAATCAATTGAATTAATGTTTTAGTATATGTGAGCATTGCTTCCAACAAAATTTTATAAGCTATAAAATATTAGACAGAATCAAAGAATAGATATTTGTTCAACACATGAATTAGATCCTCTTTTGAAAGAGAACTAATTGCCATAGTTAGGTCTTTTGCTGGAATTTCTCCGTAATCGTCCATGGCTAGGAATAAACTTAGTCCAATTTAAAATGGTATGAAGAGCAGTTATTGAGGCCTTGAGGCATAAAATCGTTCTCTAGGATAGTCGGGAATTTAAAAGAAAATTGTTGAAGCATATTTTTCGACGAAGAGAAAAGTGTTTTATCCCTCGATATATACTTCGGAATATATAAATACTATAAATCCTGGATGGTTGTGTTTTTAAGAAGTTAAAATGTTTTAAAGTGCTTGGTGGGCTTAAAGTGTTTGGCAGTGTGAATGTATTAATTTTTTTATCAGATGCTTATACTATGTATTCTTAATAGTACCAATTTGTCTAAAAATAAACCAACTTATTTATTTAGCTGTGAATTTTAAGGGAATTATTGTTATTGGTATTTATAAAAAATTCACTGAATAAAAATATGTATAACTTTAAATGTGTTTAATATTATTAAATTTTGCATGGTTAAATGCGTAACTATATATATATAATTTACAAATTTACTAAGAAAATTTTTATAAGACATTTTGTGTTTTATATATTACATTTTCACAAATAGTTCAAACGATCTGAATTAAATTTTTCGTACAATCTTAGAAATATGGTATCTTTAAATTAGTTGATTAAAGCGGATGTCTTTCGTAATCAATTTTAGAGAAATGGAATTCAGTTCAAATTGTAAGATTGGCATGCATAACTTAATCATACACAGGAGAGCAAAAATTAAGGATGGATGTTATTTTCAATGATCACCGTTAAAAACAGAACTGTGGTAACTTGTTGAAATGTTCATGAACGCAGAATGCACACTGCTGTGCGAAAACCATGCATTTTATTTATTTCCACATAAGTTTCAGGTGCGTGGCATCATAAAAAAAAGAATTTTTATACTCTTGATGCGTAAAGCAAATTATCATGAGATGTAAAAATCATAGGCTAGAAGTCAGAAAACTGAAATTAGAGTCTCCCCGTTAAGAAATCGCTTGGACAATTTTTTCGGGGAAGAATAATTAAAAAGCTGAAAGAAAAAAACTGTAAAGCAGATATTATCCCTCAATTTAACATCATATATTGTCTAATATTTAGGTTATTGGCTCCATTTTAAAAGTGGAATATGCAAGAGCAAAGGTGGAGGTTGTTTTAACAATATAATGCATCAAGAAGATCACTTTGTTACTTCAACAAAAAGAGACAACACTGCACAGCTAACCTATAGGAAAAAAAAACTCAAATATCCTAATAAATGGTTTCAAGACATTTATAAAATGGTAGATGATAAATCCAGAAACTTGTTGTCTGTCCCTATCCCGAGGCTCCATCGTAGCCCTTTTTCGTAACGAAACTTTTGGTGATGTCTAGACTATCATGCCCTTCCCAGATAGATTCAGTATATCGTATAATTGTAGCTTAGTTGCCCCTAGGTTTCCAGGGTATTGTTTCCGAATTATTCTGGAAAAAAAGATCTATAAGCATCTTTCAGTGCATTATGGTATGTGCAAGCATAATTCTCAATGACCGCATGAAACTCTTTATACATAAACAAGTTTTCAAGTCCAGCCGGTGCTTTTATCAATTTTTCCTAGACGATGTTGGAGAAAAGATTAATTTTTATGTCTGGGATAACACGACTTGCCATATATCGCATATATGGATTGCATAATATTATCTTGATGATGAAGGTATCATTTATATAGAATATCCAGCATATTATCATTACCTGATTCTCCTTGAATATGTATGGGATGCTTTGGAGGGGTACACATTACTTGTTCACAATTCCCTCCCATATACAAGAAAATCTCATACATATAATGAGGAAGGAGTGAGACAGCATGATACTTGGAAGTTGCTTATTCCATGTTGAATATTTCTTAACGCTACAAGGTGGCCACATTTCAAACAGGGGTGATGACGCTGATTGCTAGTTGCATGGGCTGCTTGCCGGATGGGTGGAGGAGTAAACATTGTATAAATATGTTTGATTTCCATTACAATAACTTTCAAAATTCCTTTTTACAAATGTTGGCATTCCTCATTTTTCAATATTTATAAAAAATCAGTAAAGAACACTGCTCGAGGATTTACTCATGATTTTGTTTAAAAAGAAATAGCAGGAAGAAAAATTGAAACGTACTACAACTATTGTTCTCATGTTATATAAAAATCAAGTAATAGAAAATAAAGGTGTAATATGTATTAATACAAAATTTTTCACTGTAATACTATCTTTTCATGCTGAGTGTGTATGCATTTAATTATATAACACCTATTTAATTATAAAGTTAAGCAACATTAATATGCATAAAATACGTGAAGATGTAACTGTCACTAGTATTCATGATGTAACAAATTGTCTTTCACTGAAATGTCTGTTCCCAAAATTAAATATTATAATTTCTATAAAAAATTTACTTTCCTCCAACTCTGAATAAGACATTGGTTGCTTTTGCGGATCATGGCTTGCCAGAAAATTACTCGTCATTGTCAATTACACCGAAGAAAAACTAAAAAAAAATTATCTGTAATTACAACGAATACAGAGCTCATTGATTAAATCAAGGGCAGTAGATAAATGACTAAAAATGCGTATTTTTTCAAAGAATTCCTTAAAAAAAGGGTTTTTGTAACCAATGTAAGCTATTTTCTCATTTTAAGTCTGATATATCTCTACCACTCTATACTTTAAATATAAATATATAACTTTCATTAAATGCCTTAGCGTTGTAAAATTGTGATTTTTCTTGTATTCTGTGAGTCTACTGTGTATATTTATTGTGTATTGTATGTATTGTGTAAATTTTACTTGAAACCTTTATATGTTACAAGGGGAAGTATAATAGCAAGTCAAATTAAAAAGAACTGAAGTAGATTGATGTTTAATATTAATTGTATGCTAATAATATTGGATTAGATATTGCGATTCGGTTTCTTGCTGCTGATGTTTAACTTGCATTAATAAAAATATAACATAAATAATCTTGGATTATGCTGAGTTTTAAATTGTTTAATATGTTGAATTAGTCTCAACAAGATTCTTTGTGTTTATCAAAGTACTAGTATTTTGATTAATTCATCAAACACACAAACTATTACCACCCCTTTTCATTAGAAATAAATCTCAAGTAATTACATTATTTAGATTTATAAGAAAACTAACCGCACACATAAACACATGCATATGCACCAATAATATTTAAAATAATGAAGAAAAAAAACCATCTGATAATTTTAGAAATATTTCCTTAAAATCATGTTCAGGTATTTGAAATAGAATTGAAAAATGTATATAATTATTGGTGCATAAAATTTGAAATTTTTATGTGCGATCATTTATGAGTTTTCTACATTTAATTACATCTTAATTATTATTATTCGATGCAAAAGTTTCTAAACTTTATGTGTACTATCTTATAAATTTAAGTAACACACACACACACACACACACACACATATATATATATATATATATATATATATATATATATATATATATATATAATGCATAATATCATGTTTAAAATAAAGTACATGTTCTTAGGCGAGACATTAAAAATTATTCTGGGAAAAATAATTTACAATCACAACAATAGAATTATTTCGAACACCTCATACAGCGTCTTATGTAATTATATTGTGTAATAAATATTAAATAATTTCTCCAAGGAATTTTTAAGTCCGTAGGCCTTATGAAGGTATCTTTTGAAAAATAATATAAAACTTTACTTATAGTTGAATATTATATTTGTAAACTTATTCTCTATTGTTATAATAAACCCTTCAACGCTTCTACAAGAAATATTATCACCCTATTTGAATTTCAGTATCTCAGAGTTTACACTTTGATTAACTCCGTTGTGAAAAGTCAATTAGCTTATTATCTAAGAATTTTCGGCTTGACTGAACTCTTTTTATGTATTCATCCTTATTATTCCGAGTCAAAGAGAAGCGTAATGGGAAATTTTCTGCTGAAAACGCTATCACGGAGTTAATTTAAGTTACTTGGAGTGGAATTAATACACGAAATTAGTCATTCTACTTCTTAATAAGGTTTATAAGCAGGAGAATTATTCTTATTACCTTGAAGTAAATGTGTGTGTTTTACTGTCGATTGGATGCTTTCTTAATTTCAGTATATGAATTTTTTTTCTTAAATTTTAATTCAGATTTTAAATTTTAATTAGTAAGATAGAAAAACCGGTTGACAATGTATATAATTACTGAAAACTGTTAATTTTCAGACCTCTTAGGGCATTATTAATTTCAAAATTAATAATTTCTATGGCTTCTATGAAAAATAAATTATTTCTTATGTAACGTAAGTTTCAAGTTTTCTGGTATGGGATAAGGAAAAAATCCTAAATTCTTATAGAGCTCATTGAAATAATAAAATTTTACATTAATATAATTTAAGAAGAAACCTTTTTATTAAAAAAAAGAGTTTAAAAACGTTTCCTTTTAGTTTTAAAAATTTGCACGAATTCGAGAAAGGAAAATTTATTTCATGGAAGAAAAATAATTAGTAGTATGAAACACAAAACCGTGTAAAAAGACGTAGTTGATTCAGATTGAATTTCAAAAATTGAATGTTTTAACTCACCAGAAAACAAAAATAAAGTATAATGCATTATTTCAATATTCTTCATGAATATATAGCAAGAATTACATGAAACACACAAACATGCTTCAAATAGGTTTGACTCAAAAATTTTCAAACAGCAAAAATATACTCCGGTCTTCTCTAGTGACAAATGTTTCGTTTCTTGCATGACATTAGCTTTTTCCCCATGTATTTTATATAACAAATGAATTTCTAAATTAGGTTTCAGTTACATATACAATTAAAACTTTTTATATCAAACTTAATCTCTGTAAGAGGTGCTTTTAATTAATATAATATAATGCGATTTTTCCCTTAAGGTTAGTACAATTTGTCATATGAAGTCTAGGTGCCAGAGTTTCAGAGAACCGACCTATCTAGCTTGAAATTTTACCACTTATTTGTGTGTACTTAACATCCTGTACTTAAGGTTCATTCGTAACTTTGTGTTTTGAGGTAGAATTAAAATTTTTGTAAAAAAAATATATTTGTCAGAAGGAAAATGGAAAAGCATTTAATTCTTGATTATTCCTTATGTTATTTTCTCCTTTTTTGTTCAATTTTATGATGATTTGATGTATTTTCAAACGATTTGAAAAATTTAAAGCCTAAAGCCTAATCCTTGTATTGAGTTGAAACGGAAAAAAATAACATACTCATATATATTAACAATTATTTATTAAATCTATAAAACGTATAAAAATATTTTGCATATGAAAGAATGCTTTCCATGAATTTAGCAAATTTCTCCGTAAATCAAAATCTAATATTTATAGGAGAATCATGTATTACAGATATTTAACTTACTTCATTTTATATGCATATTCTAATTCATTCATTCTATAACTTGCTTTGAGAGCAGGATCGTATGCTAATATGATAATGATAGTTTGAAAAAATCTATATACACATACATTTTCTTTACAAAAATGTAACATTTTATAAAAATCATTCAGCAAAAGTCCTTCAAATGCATGATATTTGGTATTAAAATAATTCTTTAATTTTTAAAAAACATTTAATTTAAATTTGTGTGTATTATACATATTTAATGCCTTCTATATATGTATATGACATTTTTATAAAGTTATGCGTCAAATAAGCATAATTGATACATAAAACATACACGCTTCGAAAATTAACTTAGCGAAATGCTCTTTTTTCTAACATGGTGTGTAATTTCCTTAATTGGATTAGTGATTTTTTTTATATCTAAGTCTTTAAATTAATAAAGGTAAATTATTTGCGCGAGAAAGTAGGAATATTAGTATTACTTTGTCATCTTTAGAGATAACTCTTCGGGGAAAAAAGAAACTAAACTGAAAGTTTTAGATAGTTGGTAAGACTTTTTATGCTGTACTCCTTACGCGAAATAGTTTTATTCATATAAAAAAACTTTTAGTAGGGTGCTTTAATGATCTGCTGGATAATTAAAAGAAAACCCTTTTAGTTCAGCTGGTAACTAATTTAGTAAAATATATTTCTTTTATGAAATTGCTTTAATACCCTAGGTTTTAATGCTTCATTTTCGAATACCAGATTGTAGAAAAAAAAGCGCATTATTATCATCCCATGTTTCGAGGCAGTGTCCTACAAAACAGAATATGGATCAATTGATTGATTGAATATTAACGTCGCACTGTTCAGCTACACGAGGGCTTTTGGCCATGGACCACGTAATTTGGAACCATGTTCAAGTGACGTGGATGACACCTGAGCTGGCAACCCCCTCTCCTAACTTCCACACCATCGGGAAGACGTTTCAGCTCTCGACAGATTTAACATACATCGCTGCCCTACACGGCGAGTCTTTAGTGTTACTGGCCTCGAACTCGTGACAAGGCAAGCCACGATCCGATACCTAAACTACTCGGCTACCGCGGCCACAGAATACGGATCAAATAGATTATCAATATATATATACATGATATTCGTGTATTAGGATTTGATGGAACACAACTAAACAAGTGCAAATCCATTCAGAACCCATAATTGGAAATCATACAGTAAGGTGCTAGACGTAAATACGCGCTGCACCATAGAAGCAATTTAGAGAAAGTCGGATTTTTTTTTAAAAAAAATGTTTTATTGAACAAAATTAAAATAGCCTTATTTAGAAGCTATATTCTCAGTTAAATCGTAAGTGAATAACACGGAATAAATAGCGTGTGAGGAATAAATAGGTTTCACGGTAATCTGTAGCAAAAATCATGTGGCAATTTAGACACTTTACGAGTAATCCACAGATGACAGAACTTATATTAATTTCATAAGGCTGTGTAGCACATTACCTGTTTTCAACACATACGCCACTCTCTTGCAATGCTCGTGCGTTGCATGCAAAGCGCATACTATAGTCCCTTTCACTTGAATCAACTTATGCCACGCGTAACAGAAGTAGAGGGTCGGAAGTTATTTTGGAATAGAAATCAACTGGGTATCTTCACACATGGTCAACTGGCCCTTCCTACTGTACTACACTCAAACTTTTGAAAATCATGTTCTCTTCCCCCCTCCTAACTGACTCAACTAAAAATATATTATGGAAGCTATATTTATGCATGGAAAATGCAGAACGTTTTTTTCAATTTTTTTATAGATGTTTAGGATTTAATAATTGTACCAATGTGTCCGGCATTTCTTTTCTTCCTACGGTACTTCTTTTTCAGTCAACTTTGTCTCTGCGTGTGAAAGAAATTTTCTCACCTTTTCACACTACAGAAGTGGTAACAGAAAACGAGTTGACCGACATTGTTGACTCACTTGAAAACAACCAAATGGGCTGCACAGCGTTATCCGTTGCGGATGGTGCTTTTAAACTCCCTCTGTACATGGTATCCTGAATTCAACTTAAAAACAAGTTCCTTTCACACAATTGGAATAATCGTTGAAAAAGAATGTCATCAGGGATGTGTCTTGTTAAAAAATCCTTTTAGTGTTTTGAATTTTAGATGCAATGCTATCTACAGTCTTGCACATGTAAGACACCTTGGCCTTACGATTCATATTCAAATTCATCTCAAAGGAGATACAAAGTATAAATGAAGATGACTGATGTGAACAATTATTTTGCGTTTTCCTTAGAAGTGCCTTTTTAATGCTTATCTAGTTATATTCTATCATGTATAAGATACTTACAATGAGTTTAGGAACACCATTCATACAAACCCTTGTTTTTTATTTGTATTAACCCCTTCAGAAGCTCAATTCTACTTCCTTAAACACAACCCTTCTAAATTATTAAAATACTTTTAATTTTGGAATTATCAATGAGTACTATTTGTTTTTCAATAGACAATGTGTTTTCTTACGGAATTAAATATTTGCATTGTGGGAAAAAAAGTCAGTTTCTTTCATTATCTTAATGAATTATGATTTGAAAAAGAAATCACTAAAGAACAGCATTATTTGATGAACTTGTTGGACTTTTTTGCTTTAAATGCAATTAAGAATGAATACATTTAACTAAAATAAATTGATAATAGTTGCATTTTAATGGATGAAAGCTTGCATCAACTCAGTACTATTGACCTGGATCATTTTAACGTTTAAGTTATAAATTTATTACGCTGTACAGTTTTATATTAGAGTTACGTACAGTTTTAGCAGTTCCATTTTCAGAACAAATTTATTTCTATTCTTCACTATATCTGAAATTAAATTTTCTGTTTATTTCCTCCATTACATACTTCTTTAACTACTGTGTATCAATATCATACAGTAAATTCCAACTCTAGAGTGATTCTTATTTAATAAGGTTACTTCCAGTGTTTCGCTTAGTTTCTTCCACTCCAATTCCGTCTAAGCTTTATTGGGTGAAAGATGGATTACCTCGGTGTAAATAATGAAGTCCGAAGAATGAAATTGAATCCACGCCTTCAGTTTCGTATCTATAAATCGATTTCTTTGAACTCACGATGAAACAAAAGAGTTCTGTGCCCAACATGATTTATCTGTTAAAAGATCCTATTTTTGTTTCCTAACATCTGATGGAATGTATATAAAAATTTTGAGGAAAAAATCAATTTTGGTTTTCAGTATATTTTATTTATTTAAACTTTTTTTTGAATAATTTTGTAAATAATTTAGCTTTATTGAAAATAACTTGAGAAGCATTTATTTGTTCTAGAACAGTTTTTCAACTACCTTTAAGGGAATAGTTTGTTTTTTAATAAAGTAACAAATTTCAGTGTGTTACTTAATTTTCTGATAAAATTAGGAGAGTGGCATAAATTATAAACATAGTTACTATAAATATTTGAATGATCGAGCATGATTAGTAGTTTGATTATGCTCATCTTCTAAGCCCATGCAGCTTTCAAATATTAGATTACAAAGAAATTTACATAAAATATTATTTTTGAGCATGACAAATAACACTGTTAACACATGTAATATAAATAATGTTGTTGTTTTTCAGGTGAAAAAAAAATGCTTCTTAAATTTTAACAGTTACAGCAGTACTGTTTCTGTCACAAAGGAATGTAATTTTAATTTACTCATTTAAAAAGAATCTTGCAGTCCCTGACTGATGTTTACATTATCGTTTTATCACGCAATTTAAGCAATGAAGCTTTAAACTCCGAGTAGACGGAAGTCGTAAAGTACTTCCGACGAACTTCTACTGATAAGGGTTGCATGAGTTACAGAAATGGAAAACAACTTTTTGTAGCATTAAAAAATATACTTAAATTTTAAAACCCAAATACTAACAACAGGCAAAAAGTTTCTAAAATAATCTCCACAAATTAGGTTAACTTTGTATTTTAGTACAGAACGATGAAAGCAGTTCATAGATCATAAGATACTGAAAAGTGATTCGATGGGAAAATAACTCCCAGAGAGCATTTTAAATAGCTACTATGGTTGATAGATTTAAAAAAACTATACTAGTTTAATTTACAACTACAATTCATATTTTCTGGTTTTAGGGTTTATGAATAATAATATTAAGCATAAAATTTTTTAGTTAATAAAACTGCAAGCTAAAAAATGTAATTTTTATTTTAATTACATTTGTTATTAGTAAATTTTACAAAACATTTTATTGAACGAAGTAAATTTTCGTTTAACTTATAGTAACAAATATGACATGCATAGTAATAAAGTTGTAAATCATTATATGTAATGTAGTATATAGTAATACATAAAATAGTGTGCAATAATAAGTAACAATAATATTGTTTAGTATAGTGTAGTACGTAATAATATATAAAATATAGTACATATACATAAATAGTAAACATAGAGCATGAAAATATATTTCAGATATTTAGTACAAAAACCTTTTGACACCCCTTCCATCGAAATGCTTTTAAAAGGTGTTGCTACTTCCCTTATAGTTTGAAAAGCTTACTAAGAGTCAGTATTCATTTTAATTTTAAATAAATTTTTTTTGTTCTTAAACCGCTTAGTTTTTTCAAGATAGAAACTTATCGATAAAATGTCATAACAAATATAAAATACATCGCAATATTGTTTTTAAAGTCATAAGGAGTATTTTTATTTTATATATACTATTACCAAACAGAAAGCGTACCCTTTTACTTTTATATTCTCTTATTGAGCTGAAAATAATGTAATATTCTCAAAGACGGTTGTTTTGTATTAAAATAAATAATCCGCCTTGCTTTATTCTTCCTTATTGATATTCAACAGCATATTACAAAATTGGATTTCAGTAGATATCTGTGGAATTTTGAGAATAATAATTGAGTGTATTGATATAAAAAAATTTTATGTTCGTTATTATATATATATATATACTTCTTTAAGTTTATGATGCGGATTTTTGCGAAGATTTAAAAAATGTTTAACTTTAAAAAGCTACAAAGAATTCCACGCTAATTGTGCATTATTTTAAAACAGAGAGAGAGAGAGTTACATCTTTATATACAGGACTTACCAAGACGAAAAAATAAATTTTTATATATTGTCTACTTGAAATATAAAATTAGAAAGTATCAATGTAAAATTGTCAAAGAAGAGAAATCCTCTTGATTAGGTAATCCAAATCTCAATTTGAAAAATAAATTGGCATTGTTATTAATATCTCAAAGGAAACTAAATAATATTGTTACGAATTTTGTGTAAATAGTGTAAATAATTTGTATTTGAGTATTTAATGAATTTATATTACTCTATGTTATGTTTATTTCACGTTAAAATTGTACCATTCACAAGCAACCCTTACGTTATAATGGTGATCCAATGAGAACTTGGCGATATCTTGGCGGTAGAGCCAAGTTGGCATCATTTTTGGCGACCAAGTTGGCGGCCAATTTGGCGACTTTGGCGAACATTTTGGCGTAATTGGAGACCATGTTGGCGAGTTCGGAACCCTCGGGAATCTTCTAGAAAGTAGTAGATCTCTCCACTAACTAGTGTCACGTTCAATGACACGAGCTGTTATATTTCTGGAAGTTTCTGTCGCGCTTATAAAAAGATGCTCGCCGGTACGGCGAGGATTCTGGATTAAGCCAGCGAGTAGTGAGGATTGTTTTGTCTAGTGATTAGCTCGGCTGTGCTTGTGAATAATCTTTACTTACGTGTATTTTTAAACACTGGTTATTGTGTTTGATTGCTGTTGAAGGTGTGAAGACCTTCGGAGAAATACTCTGTGAATATTGCTGCGGAATCCTGTATTTAAAGGATTGGATTTTTTGTTAATAAATTCGCATCGCTCTTAAAGAACTGTTTATTTTCTTTGTGATTGTTTTGCATAAAATCCCTGAACCCACGAATCTACGTAACAATAGGTATGTATGTAATACTAGTTGTTAATTTTGTTAAATTGATATAACTCAATAAATTATGAATACTTTATGATATATGTTGGTTATTTTTACTCACACACATTTGATTTCTCATTATTAAATAACCTTTAAATTTAAATTTCACAAAATTTTGCTTAACTGCTTCTGAGTTATGGCATTTTAAACTGGTTTCTCTATTATCATCCGGCATCATAGACATTTGAAAATAGGACATTACCGCATTTTTAGAGCTAAGTTGCAATCTATTATTTTGCAATTTTTAGTTATCGGTTCTCTGATACTACTTTTGTAAACTTAAAAGTGTGGTGTTTTTATTTTTAGCCAATTAATTTTATTCTTGAACTAAAAAAAGAAAAATAATTTAAATCATATATTCTGTGCTACATCAAAAAGAAAAGTAAATAAAATTTTTAAAGTAATAATAAAGTGGTTAAAGAATTTTACTAAAATATAAAATAATGGAAAAATAGCAAATATTTTGTAGTTTAATCTGTCTTAAAGAAATCTAATACATGCACTCTTACAGATTTTTTTCTGAATATCCTTGGAACTAAAGCCAGGTTCGAATGAAATGCATAACATATTCATTGATTGTTCTCTACTTAATTAAAAAAAAATATCATTTTTAATAAGAAATTCTTTTTAGAAGTTAGTCGTGCATTATAATTAATCTTTTACTCCATTAACACCCCAATTTAGCTTTTTTATAGATAATAACTTTTTATAAACATTATAATAATTCATGCTTAATTGCTATGAAAATTCTTTAAATTTATAAGGGGATTTATTTTTTTAAAATTTTGTATTTCTCATAAACTATAAAAAATAAAATGGTGATAAAATTTTTTTTGGAAGTTTTTTAATGCATCTTGAGTCAAATAACTCAAAATAGTCCAATACACTTCTACTTCAACAATATAATGCAGCTTTTGGTCTACCTAAAATTAAACCTTGGCAAAATAAATCGAAATGAATTTTGGATTTCTTAAAAATAGTGTAATTGCTTAGGGTCAGGAACAATTTTAATAAAAATCCCAGCGCCAATTGAGTAAAAGCTTAAGAAACACGAAGAAGATATTACAGCTCCATAGAAAAATGGATTAACATTGAAGGTTTTTGAAAGAGACTAGTGTCAATAGTTGAATTTCTTCTTTCAGTGTAAACATCGAGATACAGAATTATACCGCATATATAAAAATAAAATATGATATTTCACTGCAGGAATATATCTTCAATAATATTTGATATTAACATTTTATTTAAAAATTCTATTGCTGGAATATTGTGAAACTTTCTTCAAAAATAATTTATTTTTGTGTAAAAAATAAGTCTTTTGATTGTATGATACTTCATATTGAGTAATTTTATGTAAAATGAAATTTTTATCATTATTTATATCATTAATGTAAATATTTAAAACATTTAATTTTTTTTAGATAAAATGAATTCCAAAATACAGTAAACAAGTTAAGTAAAAATGTAAAAACTTCTATTTCCTCATTAAACTATATTTACACATAAAATAAAAATAAACAATTATTTAATCCTATAAAATAAATTAAATTATCTCATAAATTGTTTTAAGGAGATATACAGGGCGAGGCAAAAAAAATCCGGGCAAACAATTTTTTATATAACTTTATAAAAATTAAGAAATTTTAACAAAATAAAACAAATAATAATAAGAGTACACACGTACTACTAAATAAATTTAATTGGTTTCAAAGTGACCCGCCGTTTGCAGCAATGCAGAGGCGCAAACACTTGCAGAAATTTTTAACAATGAACCTCAAATCTTTCCCATTTATTATACCCCATTTCCGCAGAAGTGATTGCTTTAGAGAGTCCAGAGTTTTGTGTGGTTCAGGGCACAGACGCTGGACTCTAAAACGGGCCATACATTGTAATCCATGGGATTGAGGATCGGCGAGTAGGTGGTCATTCTTCAGATGATATCATATCTGGAAAATTCGCCTTGTACCACTTCTGTATCTTTTTGGCTTTACAAACTAGTGCAGAGTCTTGTTGAAGCGTCCGATTTGCATTTTTGAAAAGCTTTTGGTCCCACGGAAGTACAAAAGCTTCAATAATGTCCCTCAGGTACACTTTTTGATTGATTGTAATGCTGCTCTCTATCACAAAAACCAAAGGTGTTTTGCCACTTGCACAAATTCCGTCCCAGACCATGACCGATTTTGGATATTGGCGATTTTCAACAATTGCCGAGGTTCTTAAGGCATTCACACAATAGCTTCTTTCTTTTTGGGATGATCTTGTTGAACCGTAACGAGCTTCTCATCAGTGATAAGGAATCTCCCCCAAAGCCTTGCGGCCCGTCTCAAAAGTTTTCGGCATCTTCGAAGCCGTACGAGTTTGTCTGATTTTCAGTGAGAAGCTGAACTTTTCGCAACTTGTAAGGCTTTAGTCCAAGCTCCGTTTTTGCTATTCACCTCACCGATCTGTTACTTATTCCTATGTCACGAGCAATCTGTCTCTTGGAAAACTCCGCTTTCTCTGGACTCGCTTTTCGATGGCTTTATGGTTCCTTGAAGTGTTTACGGTGCATTTTTGCCCACTTCCTGGACGTCTATCATCATTTCCAAGCTCTTTGAAACGACATATTGCATCAGGCACATTCAGCATTGCCGAGGTACATTCAGCAAACGAACTGTCGTTTTCCTTGCTGAATCAACTCTAAAATAGCAGACCTTTTGCTCGAAATTTTCAAAAGCACATAAATCAAAGCAAAAACTAAGAAATATATTTAAAAATATTTTATTATTAAAGTGTTAGATAAAGAAACATGGACACACCAATTAAAAGGAAATTCGTTTACTATTCTAGGAGGCAAGAAGTTTGTCCGAGTTTCTTTGCCCCACCATATATAAATTGGGTCTTTCAGAAGATAAAGAAAAAATAAAAAAGACGTTTTTATTGACATCTTTATCCAAAACCAATCACATGTATTAACAGAGCAAAGGAAGTCTTAGCACTTATGTTAAATATTGTTTGGATTTAAACTTCCATTTGTGTGAATTGCTTTCAGTATTGAAATTACGAGAAATAATACATATAAGTTATCTTAACTTGAAGAAGTTGCAAAAAATATGTATCAGATTCATACAGTTAATGAATTTTCAATCTCACCGAAAACGTTATTAGAGGTTAGTATCTTTTGTGTAATATAAAAGATTCGCAATTGTCATAAAAGTACAATGTATCTCAAAAATATTATTTTTGAATCACTTCATCCTCGATAATTCACATAACAAAAAAGTGTAAGAATCTTTTTCATAGTAGTAAAAGATATTACTCCGAAGCATAAATATGAAAAGTAAATGAAATGGAAACGATAAGTTCTCAATGAGCTGGAAACTCATCTAAGAAAGGATTTTTATTGTTTTAGTAAAAGTTAATCAAGAGAGAATGTGCTTTGTTAAGAAGCATGAAAAACCGAATTTTGTTGAAAAATACATACTTACCACACTGTCTTTTATATCTTAGTTCACTTTTTTGACTGATGTTATACAATAGAAACCTATTTTTGTCTGGAATTTTCTAACTCAAGGAAAAACTGTTTCTGCAATTCCCTGCTGTATATCAAGTGAAATAGATGTGAAAAAATACTTTTTTTGCAGAGGGCTAAGCAAAAAATATTCATAGTACTGGAGAATTGTAAAACAATTCAGACTATTGAATTTTTTTCTAAAGCTTCAAATTGTTATATTCTTGGAAGCCTATTTCTGTGTAAACATTTTATTTGTAAGCAGAGTGAAAAATTATATGTTAATATTTAGAGTTTGAATAGAGTTAATTAAAATTATAATCTCATATAAGTCTTTATATATGTAGCGAAAGTAAAGTGGTGAATAAAGTATCAACCTATCTAATTTTTATAATTATTAAAATCAACTATCTGTAATTTCATATATTTTCCAATATTTAAAACATTTCAAAAATAACAGATATAAAATAGCATATTTCAAAAAGTATAAAATATTTTTCATACTGCTTCCATTACTTTGTAAATAAATATTAAAAAATAGTTAATATAAAATTATTCTTTGACAATTCTTTCTAATGTTGTTTTTTTATTAAATTTCGAAATGAATGTTTGGTATATGATATAATTCGAATTCATATATTTTTTTACCTTTTTTTTATCCATTAGTTATTTACATATTTTATTCAATTGCAAAGAGAGAGGGGATCACTTTTTCTTTATATGTCAAGTCTCTTTTTGAGCTTCTAACTTTATTTTTCTACTTTTATTTGGCAGTTAAATTAATTACCTGCCTTAGTTTTTAAATCAATATAACCTTCGAGTTACTTCAAAATCGGAGATGTTAGTTAACAAGTTATCACTTAATTGATACAAAAAAATAAATGAATAAAATAATATATGAGAAATTACAGAATTTAATGTAAGCTATTTCTCGCAGTAATAGAAAATATTTAAAGCGAAATACAAAGTTTATATTTTATGCAGGTGTTTAGGTTTTTTCCCCCCTTTGTCTTTAAACTTCTTAACTTAAAATATATTCCTGCTTTTAAATAATTCATTCCATCTATTATGTAATATATTTTCTCACATTATAAACATTTTTCACAGAAACAGATAACTCTACCTTAATTGATAACGATAAAATATCCTCAGTGTGTCCTTCTTAGATTATCTACTGTATCATTTATCTCCGACAATGAAGTCAGAGGAAGTGCATCGTAAATCCGTAATCATACGAGACACAGATTTAATCACACAAGAACATACTTAATCTTAATAACATCTATAAATGATTAGGGGATAATCTTTTACCAATTAAAACTTTCAGAGTAATGACGCAATTTATGCGTATTTAGGCAATAAGAGAATAACATAAAAGAGGTATAAAATGAAAAAATTTTAGCGAAGAAAAAACTCAGAAATAAAAAAAAAATGAAGAATGACAAAACGAGGAAATATTTATAGTCTAACACAATTATAACCTGCTAGAAATATTTTTATTTTACAAAACAAATTTCCTACTATTCGTAATAGGAAATCTCTCTCGAGATATATTTAAGGAGGATTCAAATGAAACCCGGTCACTAGTGAAAAGTAACGGTAACGATTTTATTAACTCAAAAATGTATTTAAAAACTGTACATATATTAAAAAATTGTCACCAGAACAGTTAGCACATTTACCCCATTCTCCATCTTTGGAGAAGTTAGTAGGCTGCTGTTGGATCCAGACTTAGACCCAGTTACACACTTTGTCATCCGTTGTGAATCGATGTCTGCGATCGTTTTAGATGTCCAAAAACATGAAAATCACTTGGTGGAAGGTCTTAATTGTATGGTGGATATTTCAGCGTTTTCCACCAAAACTGCTGCAATTTTGTCTTTACCGCAGTGCTTCTCAAACTTTCAATATTTGCGACCCAATTTTCTATCATAATTTTCATCGCGCCACTCTTCATACAATAACAATGTATTTAATTCAATAATAATGTACTTAAAACCTGAATTTACAGTAGGATTTGAATTATAAACCGTACAAATTATCAAGATATTGTGTGAATTTTGTATATAATTTATTATACAAGTGACAAGTCCATGGGGCACTAGCAATTATTAAACATGCTCTGAACTTGGTATTAATGAATTAATGATCAAAAAATTGTGCACTAGTGATATATTTATAAGTATAATATGTCAGTGCACAAATGTGTATTTTATTTTTTATTATGTCATTAAGTATTTTGTTTTGCTTTCTTTCAATTTTTTAAAGTAATCTTTTATTTTCGACTTCTCGATATACTCGCACCTCCTGATAGGACTATCACGCCCCCTTAGGGGAGCGCGTCCCACAGTTTGAGAAACGTTGCTTTACCGCATTGACCGTGGGTGGTTGGCATTATCACGCAGGAGAATAATGCCATTGAACAACATGCCTTGGCGTTTCGGCTTAATGACTCGTCTAAGGTTCTGAAAAGTGGCTTGATAACGCTGGGCTTTAGTGGTTGTTCCCTGTTCCAGGAACTCGAGAAGCAGTGGGCCCTTGAAGCAAAAAAAGGACATCATGACCTTACCAGACCTGGTGTGCACGACCATTGATTTCTTTGAAAGTAGTGAAGTCTAACGTTTCCACTGCTTGCTCTGAGGCTTGCTTTCCAGTTCAAAATGGTGACACCATGTTTCTTCATCAGTGATAAATTGAGACAGAAAGAAATATTGTTCCTCATGATAACGTTACAGATAACTCAAAGACAGTGCCATTCGAGTATTGCGCTGTTCGGTGGTCAGTTGGTGGGGAATCCAATGCATACAAACTTTTCGAAAGTTCAAGTGCTGATGCATTATGGTGTGAGTGGTGACCAAGCTAATATCCAGTAGCCGATGGATCTCGTCCACGTTGATTCTATGGTTGTCCAAGACTAAAGCATTCACTTCCGCAGTCATTTCCGGTGTGATGACGCGATGAGCCTGTCCAGGTCGAGCATCATCTTCCAGTAACTCGCGCCGCTCAAGGAATCGTTTGCGACATTCCACAACACTTGAAAGACATAGACTTTACTCACCGTACACAGCCTTCTTCTGTCGATGCATTTCGCGGCCTTCCACTGCTTGCTCTCTCCTCCGTTAAAATTTGAGTCACACCTCGTTGTTCCATCTTACTTGCTTGCATGTTCAGAATTGGATGATAACGTGTGTGACCACCTTCTCTTTGGCGTGAAACCACTGTCGCTATGAAACGTCAAACATTGCGCAAGCGTCATTATCTCTACCCATAGATGGTACCACTATATATGGAGTTACAGAGTGTCGTCTTACATGTAATGCAAAGTTAGACGTACTGACCAGGTTTCATTTGAATGAAACTTA
>BMAV01026962.1:93561-132576 GCA_019973955.1 Trichonephila inaurata madagascariensis
CTTGAAATTTGGTAAATATGCTCCTTTCATTATGTAGAGATTCTGCTAACAACAGATTTTGTGAAAATCGATCCCAAGGGGAGATATGAAAGGTTAAGGGTGTTATAGATATGTATAATTCCATTTTTATACTTTTTGACCTACTAACTTGAAATTTGGTAGAAATGTTCCTTTCATGGATTAAAACTCCCCAACTAAAAGGGTTTTGGAAAAATTGACCTCTAAAGGGCATTGCGATGGTTAAGAGACATTATAGATAAATATTCCTGTGTTTTTGACTATTAGATCCACAGACTTAAAATTTGGTTGGGATTTTCCTTTTTTGAGTAGTGATTTTCCAAGAATGGATTATGCATTAATCGACCCTCAAGAGGAATTGCTAAGTTTTAAGAATATATAAAAAAACATATTAAAAAATTCCTGTTTTTGAGCTGTTAGATTCCCATTCTTGACATTTGGTAAGCATGTATCTTTTGATGAATAGATATGCACTAAGAACTGATTTTACGAAAATCAACTTCCGGGGAGGGACGAGAAGTTACTGGGGGTATAGATAAAAAAAAACTTCCGTTTCCAAATTATCTTACGTACAATAATGAAATTATGTCTGTGAATTGTGTGTTGAATTGAAGTCCTCCAGAACGGGTTTCAGGTAAATTGACCCTTAAAGGAGGATTAACGGGCTTATCGATGAGAAATTTCAGTTTTTCTAGTATTAGTTATTAACTTTTAATTTGGCAAGTATGTTTATTTTATTGCATAGAAATTTAATACTAATGGTTTTGGCGGAAGTCCCCTTTGGTGGAGGGTGTTACGGAAGCGTAAACGGAAATTCTACTTTGAATTTAAAATGGAAATCGTATTCTTTTTAAATCATGAGGTAAAAATTATGAGAATGTTTGCCAATACATTGGAACAGATAAATAGTATATATTCGCACAGCATCATGAAATACCCGACAAAGCGATGGGATAAAGGCAATATAAGAATAAGAAGAATCTTCTAATGTATTCATCTTTTTCTCCTGTATTCAGATTAGTCTGTGTCTTTATAGTTTTAAAAAGTTAGTGATAACATAGTATAACTATATAAAACAGTTATGAGTCTTTACCAAATTTGTAATTTTTTATTGATAAACATTTTTAATACAATGAACTTGTGTAAAAAGGGATGGATAGTATTAAATTTAATGGATATAGTATTTTAATTACCATGATTACTTCAATAAATGCAGTTAAATACATATATAGCACTTAAAAATTTTTAAATATATCAATTCTATGCTTTTATTTCCATTTCTCGCTTTTCACTCACTGTAAATGAGAGTATATTTATTTGATTTTTTCTGTAGTTCATTTCCCATGTGTTATCAGTTTCAATGACTATTTGTAGAGTATATTTGAAGTTTGATCACCTAATAAAATTTAGCAATTAATAAGGAAAGTACAAGTGAAAAAAATCACATGTTATGATGCATTTTCAATTACGCTTAGAATTTATTTCCCTATACCCTATCTTATTTCAACTTCCTATTTTCACTATCCCAAAATTTATTCACTTTGAATCCTAATTAATCATGGCAATTCAAAAATCAAACATAAAAATAAATGCAGAATATGCACCTTGGTCAACAATTCCCTTTCTATTACAAAAATATCAGTCTTATCTTTTTCAAAGAAAAAAAAAATAATAAAAATAATAAAATAAATTGCATCAAAAAATAATTATTTACTGAATTTTTATTGCAGTATAGTCATTTCAGGATCAAGATCTTTGCTTTTAAAACACGTACATTTCATATATGCTAATCGAAAGAGTAGATTTTAAAATTTTAGAGACTTTAGACAGCCTAAAAAATTTTGATAGTGATTATAATCGAAATGTTAATTGAAAAAAAACATCCCAAAACGAATTTTGACATTGTCATTATCTTCAATAGAATGTGCTACAAACTGTACATGTAATCTGCCAATATGAGTGGTTTTCATTTTATATTTCGTGACTTTTATTAAAACTTTATTAAAAACTTTATTAAAAAAAATTAATAAAATTTAATGAAATGGGATTTTGCACTTCAATTAATAATTGTATGATTTTGAAGTGCAAAGCATTCAAAGTTGTCATATTCCCTTGATTGTCGAAATCTTTAATTAGTGTGAAATTAAAGCTATAACAATGAATTATTCTTCATAATATCATTTTGTTACTTCAAAGTGATGCCATCTAAAGCAAATAGCATTATTTGCAGCTCTTATGCAATATGGTTTAGAAAACTGTTTTTAAATAAAAAAAAATATTTTCCGAGAGAATGTTTATAAACTAATTATTTGCTGTAAATGTATTTTATATTCATATTAAGATGATACAAGACTAAATAATTCATTTTGAAAGTTATCAGTTCACAACACTTCATATTAGAATTTAAATATAAAATGAGTAACGGATTATGTCATAAATAGCTCATAGTGTTAGAAAATTTTGTGACATGCTTTAATGCAAAATTCCTCTAAATTCTGATACGGTTACGCAAAAATATTAAAATATACATTGAATGCATGTCTTTTTGTTTAGTATAAATTGAAGTATTCGCGTATAATTCATGCCATTACATTGCCTTATAAATGGAAAGATTTAAATATTTTTTTGGTTTTGTTGTATTTATACTGTTCAGAATAACAAAGGTTAACATATTAACAAGCTCATTTTAGAGAAAAACTTTAAAAAAAGAAAGGAAATCACATTGTATACTCACATATTTTTTTAAATTCTCTCTATTTTCAGTTTCACCATAAATAAAATTTATTTATTTATTTTGGCTTTTGACAAAAGAAATATATCAGTAATAAATTTAATGAGCCTTTTATATGCAATATCTTATAAACATAACTTCAACCAAATTTTATAAACGTTTACTCTTTCAATTAGAGTTATTTTCCATCATTATTTTTCATAGTCATATTCTAAGCTAAGGAGAGATTTAGACATAATTAATAATACTAATGCTTATTTATAGAAATTTATTTGTAAATAATGAAGAAAAGTTTTTAAGTTATTTGAAAAGCAATTAAAAAAGACCTAGGAAAAATGTTGTAAAAAATAAAAAAGGGTTGTTAATATAAATTATATTTTTCGGGGGTTTTAAATATATGTGTGCATACCAAATATTTTAACTTGTAAATCTTGCACAAAATAATAAGACAATTAACCAAACATTATTGTAGTTCTTAAAAATTTTCTCATAATGGTTTCTACTTATGATGAAAATGTGATTAAATATTGAACACCAAATTAAGATTATTATTCTTAACTTTTCATATTATACAAAAATTAAATAACGCGTTTTCCATTTTATATATGTGCCTGAAAACTTCCAGTTAAATAAAAAAAAAAAAAAAAACCTTTTTCCTTTTTTCAATCATACGTCACTTCGCATACTTTAAATTCCTAAATGAAAGGACGATTTTCAAATCATACGAGAAAAAAAAACAAATATCTTGAGATATATTAGATTCCGAGAGCATATTTTTGATATTAAATAGCTGTGAAAAATGCAAATGAATGTAATTTTGACAATACTGGGCTTATAATTATGTGTCTGGTTATTGTTATTGAATCCAGGTAATTATTTCAAGTTCGTTTTAAGAAAAATTTATATTTGATAGTTTATAAATTTTTTGCTTAATTTATTTAATTCTAAATTTTCGCACAAAATATAACCATATTTGCTGATATATAAAAATAATTCTCTAATGTGCTGTAATATTAAATATTTAAAAGTAAGATAATTTGAGGGCATTTGAATCTTTAATTAAAATTATTTCCATGCTTATGGAAATACTTCATAATGAAAAAATTCTCATGCCCTTCTTGGGAAAAAAATAATTGAAATTAAAACAACCATAACTGAAACAAGTCTTCAAAAGTCTTCTAATTATTGTGTTGAAATTAAGACAACTTTTTGAATGTACCGATACGCTGCATATAGTAATTCCCCAAATTTCCCTTCTCCTCCACTGCAAATTCTCTCTCTTGTTTTTTTGCTTCATACTTTAATTTTAATATACTTAAGCTTTAAGATACATCCTACGCGTACGTCTATTGCTTTATATGTAGGTGTACATAATGTCAAATAATTTGTCAGTCAAGTTTCTTTTTTATTGGTAAAGCTTAAGTAGTTACTTAAACGGGAAATATGCAATGAAAATATATGAATCATATTTGAAGGTTTTAGACATAACAATTATAATTATATTTCTAAATAGTTATCCAATTCGACAAATTGATAAAACATGATTTTAGTTGTAGAGCTCAATTTATTACTTATTATGTTAGTTTCTTAGAAACCCTTTATACAAAAAAATATGCTCATATTTTTAATCTTAAAATTAGATATTTATTTTTATGTCACTTTAATATTGACTAAAAAAATAATAGAAATGAAATTCTGGTAAAAAAACAAAATTAACTGTCAATTACCAGGCATTAAAAAAAGCCAAAAAAATGTTTACTTTAATGAGAGGAAAAAAATGTAACCATCTAACCCCCCCCCCCTAAAAAAATACTTTCTTCCACATCATTTAAATTACCACAGAAGCTCTATTTGCTTGCCATTTATTTTTTTTCTTTTCTGTATGATCCAATGTACCTAATTATGAAAGATTAACTATTACTTTTTCTTTATTTTCTTAAGAAAATCATATAAAAATACATTTAATGAGAGAAAAGAGATTTTAACAACTCGTTATTAGCATCTTCACTCACTCTGAGTGGTTAAAAAAAAATCTAAATATTTTTTGAAAGATTTAGCTACACATAACAAAATGGCTAGACACAATGTTCTAAAATATGGACTTTTTGTCATTTTTTTTTTCTTTCGTGGAAACATGTTTAATGAGAACCGAGGGGAAATTAAAAGACATGATGGGGCAAAATTTGTTAAAAAAAGTTTTTTAATCTTCATGACACAGCTCTGAATTCAGAAGCATAATTTTGAGGAGAAAAATTCTTCACAATTTTGTAATAGTTTTGTTTGCGATTTCTGTTGGTTTTTCAAAAGTATGAAGCCTGTATAGTCTATATGTAATAGTTCAAATGTTTTTTTTATAGAAAAATGCTTCTTTTTTTTTGCTACAAATGTAGCTTGTTTATTTTATAATTAATTTGTCTTTTTCAAATTTTATTCATTTCCTGTCTGTTTTGCTTTCATTATAATTCAAAAGTTTTTTTTAGAAATATGGAACAGTTTTTTGACAAATTTTCTACAAGTTTATTTTTGGGGTTCCTCATATATATATATAGATAGATATAGATATATGTGTGTGTATGTATATATCTCTCTATATCTATATCTATATCTATAAATATATATATATCTCTATATCTATATCTATATCTATATCTATATATTTATATATATATATATATATATATATATATATATATGTAGCTATATAGTTATAAAAATGAATTTATAAACGTATATGTGCATATACATTTGTATGCATTTCAGAAGTATATTAGAGGTGCGAAAGCTGTGTGTGGAATGACTGCACTTGTGCAACATTGTAGCGATAATTACACAATTTGTTATTCTAAACTGCTATTTCACCGCAACTATGCAATTTAAGTGGTGTGATAAGTGTGATAACGTAGTGAATACCAAAGAATGAATAATATTTCTTATGTAACTAAGATGTTTTACAAGGTCTTTATGCATTACTAAAGAACGACTGCCTTATTGAATTGTGCTCTCTATATGTAAGAGGGTAATGCTTCTCTTGGTTACCATAGACTGATTGAGTAGCAAACCATTTCTCTCCCCATGCAGGTTGCAGAACTGATAAATCCTAACAGAAAAGGGGGATTTGTAGCTAGAGATCGCATGCCAACAAACGGATACTACCCAAATCGATATAACTTCAGACAAATAGGGATAGACACAAATAAAAGTTTTAACCAGTTTCAAGATGAAATCTCATACTCCCCAAATCGTATTAAGATGGTAATACATAACTAAAAACAAATTAGGTCAAATGAATTACAGATACTGACAATGAGAGTGTGACAGTTCGCTGCTTACAGGAAACCGATATAGTACCTGGAAACCTAGGGTTTCCAGTTATGGTATCCTATGGTTCCAGGTTTAGTTCCAGGGGTGGTATGGCTTTTCGGATCTGCTGATGTGTATATAATAAAATACTACCATATCGCTATATCTAAAATGAGACAAATGAGTCTATAAGATCAATCCAATTTTCGGAGATCTGTGAATCATTTCTTTTCGATTATAAAATCATAGAACATATTATTTTTCACTTTCTGTTCATAATTCAGTTTATCATACCTTGTAGTTACTAATTGTGAATTTCCTTTGAATAAATTGCTTAGATCCCTTCATTAGTTAGCTCTCGAGTGTTCAACAATCATATTATATTTTCAGCTGAATTTCCATGAAAAGTTTCCTGTGGTAGCTGAATATTTTTTATGGATATGTTTATTTTTTTATTCTTCTAAATTAATATTTATAATTAAACAATTATTGTCTTATTGAACAATTTATCCTGATTTTATTCTTTTATAGCGGTTTGATCATAATATTTTAAAGTGAATTAATGAATAATTTTACTTAACTTTTTTTAATTATGTCTCTGTAGTAAATTTGTATCACATTCTATTAAAAATAAATATGTATTTCTAAAAGAAGTGGACTGTAAATGTACTAAAATAATTAATTACGATATGTTAAATTAAAGATCATTAATCAGCATACATAGATGGTAAGCAAAAGATAATTAATCAATTTAAATTATAGTCTTTCGGGTTTCCATTTAAAAATAAATGCATCTTAAGTTTGCCATATTTACTGTTAGCTGTATGAGTTGAGTTCTTTATAAACTACTTTCTGCGTAAAAATTAACTGTAAAAATATTCCACGCTTGAATAAGTTTTTTCCTAACAAAATATTATGCTTGTTTAAATTTTATTTCATTCATTTTCCAGAATTAAATAAGGATCAAACTAAAATGCCTAACATTTGAAAAAAATGATTATTTAATTTTTTTAATTTTTATTCAAAGTATAAAAGTCACAGAATTGTTTGCAAGCAACTAATCTTTCTATTTTGTAGTAACTCTTAATAAGAAATGCTTTTAGAATTACATATTTGTTTCTTAAAAAATGCATAACATTCTCAAATTTATTTAGTGTATTTTTAAGTTAGTATTAATAAATGAATGCACAAAATAAATTAGTAAAATACTTCGTTGTACCGATATGACTAAAATTAAAATGAACTTATGAGATTCCATAGGTAATAAACGAATAAATTCAGTGTTGAGAAAGTACACAACCAGTTTCCTAACTGAATATGAATTAAATGATTTCCAAAATCCATTTTTGTATTTTTATTTAAATGTTCTTTTTTGTTAGAGTTCTGCCCACAATCATATTAGTCTACTTTGAAAAATAATTTTACTGCCGATATTCTTGCCAATTGGTTGACATCTTTCTTGACACAATATATACAATTTTGCCCATCTTTTTTTTAATGTAAAATATCTTGGAAATGATTTGAGCAAACGGTTTACAGTTACTTTTTTCTTAAAACATGCAACTATAAAAATGTTTTTGAAAATAAACATTTCAAATATTATTTGAACTTGCAAAATTAGACTTGTTTAATCACAAAATAACGAGAAGGTAATCAGTATAAATTTCACTGTAAATTAAAAACAATAATAATTTATAAAATAAGTACTACTGAAAAGGTTTTCAAAATAATTTAAACGATACATTTATTATCTATACATTGATTTTTTTTCAGAAAAAAAAATATTTATGTAATGTTGAAATGAAAGAAAACCTATAAAAGGTAGGGTAAAAGCAGTAATTAAAGATTAAACAAAAAATAATATTATACAAACTTTAAAAATTCTATGTTTACAAACATATTATCCTGGAGATTAAAAAGCATATACCGATTAACGCACATTAAAACAATTGAAAGAAATTTCATTTTGTGGTATCTATATTTTTCAATACTTTCCATGCTGATGCCAAAATTTAAGACATTTTTTTTCTATCACACTAAATGTATTCATGAAATAATTTCATGTTTTAGCATATCAGTGACAAATCCTTATAATATTTATTCAAAAAGCTACTTTTTCCAATTCTCTTCTCTAAACTCCCAAAAAAAATCTCTAGTCAACATATGACAGTTGCCGGCTGTCGTTATGTTAGCTCACCCTTCTTCATATCGTCTTTCTATTACCTTTAAGTCTCAGTGAAATCTTCCACTTAGTTTCTAACTGATCGCATCTAAGACTTTCAAGGAAATAGTCCAGGTGTGAATGAAGAAAATGATTTTTTAAACTTATATTCCATTCTATTCTTTTGAAAACTTCTAAGGTCTCTTTGGTTTCCATAAGAGCTAGTCACAGTTGGTCTTAAGATTCTCAGGCTTTTCCTTCGCTTGTTTCTATTTTGAGTTAAAAATTTTCTTTCATAAATTTTCTGGAAACTGGTCCTGCCATCAAAACCTATCTGTTTGTAATATCAGTTCACATAAACTCGGGAATTGTTAGCAAATATACTTGAAAAATTCTTTCTTTTAGTAATGTTTTAACATATTGTTTTATTAAATCTGTAATGTAGTGAAAATGAATCCTACTTTTTTGGATTAATCTTTTCTTTAAATATTTTTATTAAAAGGTTCCAACATCTACCAGTTTTTGGTATGTTATCTTCATATAATATTCTTTTCTGTCATGATTGTTATATTCTCAAAGAAAACATGGGAAATCTTTGTTACTACATTATGTTTATTGTTAACAATAACTTTAAATTTCAAAATTTCACAAAACTGTACTAAATTTTAAGACGTTACAAGTGATTTCAACACTTATATTAACAAGTCATGAAAAAATACTTCAAGAATTACTACAGGCCGTAATAAATAATCTTAATTTCACTGCCATAATTAAAATGGTAATCTTGTAGAATGCATGCAATATAAAATAATTTATTCCGTGTATAATTTAGATTTTCAAACTTTGGTCAAATCCATAAAATTTTCCATATGATTCAATTTATGCAAATACCCGGTTTTTAAATGAGCAATTGATTGTACATGTATTAATTTAAACAAATATGGGGAGGATGCAGACATGCACATACAGCAGCACATATAAAGGTCTTTGTTTTTTCCGGAGATCTCAGCTTTTATAGCTTCCTTAAATATGATTTCCTATATGATTTCCGTTAATGAATACGGTGATTATTCGGAATAAATGAATGATTCAACATTGCATCAACTTATTTCATGTGGCATTTTTTAAGTGTTAATTTTGGGGTTAAAGGATATCTACCGTTAGTCAGATAAACTAAAGATAATAATAATAATTATCACTCGATACCTTTTTGAGGGTTCAAGATCATCATGATTTAAATAAAATCTCTCAACAGAATTTTTTTATGAATTATTACATTTCTCCCTCCACAAAAAGTCCCCTTAGTGGTACCTTCTAGATTGTCATAAATGAGAAGGTAACTTAATTGTTATTTTTAGATTACATTTAATCCAAAATATCAAAAAGGTATGCTGAGATTCCAGGAAATATTTTTGCAATGTTACTTTTATAAATTAAAACTCACTTACAAAACCCACAATTATAAATCCACAACAAAGAAATAAGTTTTAAGTTTGTGTATAATCCAAATCATCAAGTGCATTTAAAAATTATTGGTTTCAACACATATTGAAGTTGTGGCTTGAACCATATGATATTTATAGGTAACATAAATGTGGTATGAAGCATGCAATATTTGATAATTAATACAATGGTGATGAGAACCATAATGAGTGGGAAAGAAATTCAACGGTGAAAATAAAGTTCTTAAAATTGAAAGTGGTTGTTTGAACCACACAATGAAGAAAATATTTAAATTGATACTTATCCTACTTAGAGAAGAGAGTTCTAAAACAGAATAAGATAGGTCTCTTTCAGTTCACGCTTGTTATCTGTCATCAGGACACAATCCATTGAAGAAAAGAAATTTGTAGGAGATTGACCCTCCGAAAGAAAGCACAGCTAAACTACAATACATAATTGATAATATATGTTGTTGTTGTGCTAATCCTCCAGGGTCAGACCATATCAATTAAATCGTTGACTCTCAAAAAGTTCAACACAAGAAGGGGATCAGTGTAGATATCTTTGTTTGTGAAATCCATGCAACGCATCATGTGTTCAGGGGAAGCCTTGTGGTTTTGACACCTTGAGCCGATCGAGATCTTTTTGTTCACTGAAAATTATAGGCACTTGATGTGACCACTGGCAAGACGAGAGAGCATCTGTCATATTTAAGAGCTAGAGCCAGACACAATTGCTTTCAGGTCTTTCCAACTTAGTTAGCGGAAAAAAGTTTGACAGTAGACCTCTACTTTAAATGTATTTTGTCTGAATGGACAGACTTGCACCCAATGATATACATTTGAAATTTCTCTTTTATTACAATAGCGACAAAAGCTGAGATGTAAATTGTTAGGACATTGTTTGTAATGAGTACTTTGATTAGAAAGCAACTCGTCTCGCTTTAGTCCTGGTCACTTTTGGCTGTAGTATGTTTAAAAGATTTGTAAGGATAAACCTAACTCTGTTGTTTGTTTAAAAAGCAGAGTTACAAGACATGTTCTAAAAATTTAAAAGAGAATTATGATTTTCGATAGATTCATGATCGCGTTCTTTATTTAACATAATGCATCTTTTATTTTCATATATTATTTTTAAAACTAAACTATTTTTTCATTTCAAAACTCTGCATTCAGCTTTCCTCACATCGTTACATGTATTTTCAGTATGGCTTCAACAGCTCGTTTACCATAGAGGGCGCATCAGAAATATTAAGCTCTACTGTTGATCATGTAGTTTTGTGTCTGTAGTATTTGACAGGATTTGAAAGCTCACAAATCGCGCAAATGTTGTAAGAGCTTTTAATTTATTTTAAACAAAAATATGTTATAATTTCAATGCACCAAATAATGTAGATAAAAAGCGTCATGTGTTGAAAATGTGAATTGGATCTTTTATTTTTATGAATAATTCATTTTACCATTAAGTAAATGTAACAAATGCCAAATTTCATCAATGTACTCCAAATATATTTTCTTCTACAGTTCTTCAAACATTTGCACTTTAATTATAACCACCCTGTATTTAAATATTGCATAACTTCTATGAAATGAATTAAATTCATTGCAAGTTAAATGCAAAAGGAAAAGAAACTCAAAATAAACATAAAATGAGATTCCTGATGTACTTTATTCACCGCTAATTAAATCAACCAACCAATCTCGATGTAGCCACTCGTATGTTTAAGAGAGTCGTGAAACTACAGAAAAAAATGTCATTTAAATTATTTCACCCCTGCACTTGAATAGAATTTGTTTCTCGTTTCACCACATATGCTCTCACTCTCAAATCTATTCAGGATTAAGGATTTAATTAAATGCACGGCAAGTGTATTGAAGAATAGAATAACGAGTTTACGGAATGTTAATTAAAACTATTTGCTTGGCCAATTCAACTTTAATAGCATTCTCTTTTCTCTCGATAGAAGAAAGAAAGTACAATACATTTTAACAATTGTTTTCGAATCTTTATTTTCAATTTCCCTTTCAAAGAAACGAGTAAAAGAAAGAAATCCTCATTCTTTCTATCATTTTGTTAACAGATTTCAATAGTGCTTACATTTTATACTTGTCATTGAAACACTATTATCTTAATACTGAAAATGAATTGAGCTAAATAAGATACAGTAATTTGCTATAATAGCTGCTATAATTTCAATTAATTTAAGTTACGAAATGAAATGTGATTATTTTTGTTTTGTTTTTATTGTAAGGAGCTTCGCATATTTAGTTCAAACCAAGCATGAATATCTAGTTTACTTAATTTGATTGATTGACGGCTTGCTTACTAACATCATACTATTATGCAATACAAAGGCTATTGGCAACGAACTAAATTTTAAACCAATATTTACTGACGAGCATCACGTCTGAACTTTCAGACCACTCTTGGATATTTAAAATGGAATAATTTTAAGTGATATTTTTGTTAAAATATATAGTTTTAAAATTAGAGAATGTAAGAAATAAGTATAACAAATGTAAGTTTTATATTCACACAACGATTCTACAATAATCTTTATGCTTTAATACACCGACAGAAGAAAAATTGCCAACACCAAGAAAAAATTACTATAAAGTAATCAAATTTGGACAATGTAATTATCAAGTTAACATGTTTAATTCATTACATTTGTAAGAGCACAGGTCAATTTAAGCTCAAGGAAATGTATTTCAAATGTGAAATACTATTACATTAATACCAAATGTGACCTCCAGAATTTTAAATGCAAGCCTGCAAGCGTGCATGCATTGTGTCATACAGGTGTCGAATGTCACTTTGTGGTATGGAGTTCTATGCTTGTTGTACTTCTTGTGTGAAATACTTGGAGGGTCAGTGCTGGCTGTGAATGATGCTGGACTTGTCATCCAAGCATATCCTCTACGTGCTCAATTGGAGACATATGTGGTGAATCTGTTTGATACAGTACCATCCTTTGACCATTGCTCCGAACAATCATACACAGTGAATACATTCCGGTCAAGTCTTTCTAAAACATCGCGGAAAGAAAATAAGTCTTCTCGTAGCCCTATTACACGACCTAGTTCAAAACAAGGTGAGCTGTTGATAATGGATTTTTCTTCTTCTTAAAGGCGCATTCTTGGCTAACATCAACTCAATTCGTCAAATTTCACAGACAAATAACGGGTACGAGCTTTACAGCACGAATTTAAAGCAACCCGTATTTCCAAGTTCTGAGTGACACTACTAGCACCACACTTAACCCCAAAGATCGAAATTTAAATCCATGCCACCTTTCAGATGCATAAACATGTCTACCAAATACACACGGCTTTCTTGGTGTTGGGATTTCTTTTTCCGTCAGTGTACATCCACAATGTATATAAAAACATTTATTTTCGATGGGCATATTATAAACAAAACATTATGCGTATTGTTACAAAAATTTATTTATTGTATTAAATTATGAAATGCAAAATTATTCAGTAAATCTTTTCTGTTTTGATACACATAATACAACTTTTTTTTCATAATTTCTATTTAAGAGGACTTGGTACCCTTTGAACAACTTTATGTATTTACAGATTATATTTTAGCATTTTATATAATGTTTCCATTCAAAAAGGTGATACGAGAGGAAATTTTTCACACATATTATTCACACAATTTTAAAAATTTAAATCTTTTGAAGAAAATTTGGAAAATTTAAAAATTTAACTATTTTTGTAATTATTAATTTTCAGATCTGAAATTTTTTTGTAATATTATTATAAATGTCCTAAGCAACTTTAGGGATCTAATTTACAATAACTTAATTTGTTTTCGAAAATAAAAATAAAATGTTGATATGCATGCTAATATTCAACGAAAAAGCCCCAATATGGCTTACTTTTTAATTCTTCTTCTTCAAAAAAAAAAACTATTTAGTTTAAAGCAAAATGAATTCCTAATTTTGTTACATGCTTTAGATATAACATACAGGAAAAAAATGGAAATTATTGGTAAGTAATTGTGGAAGGAGTAGTATTTTGAATGCACTAATGTATCAAAACACACAAACTGAGAAAAACCACTTTAAAGTTGAAATTCTGCAGAAATACTTATAATAAGCTTAAGGACGCCGGCGCCCAAGACCCACTTTAAAACATTAGTTATATATTTTTTCTTTAAAATAAAGCATTTTCGTATTTTTTCAACCCATACATTTTTAAAAATAATCAACTTTTACAGAGTATTTTTTGTATAAGAAAATTCAAGAAAAATGTCAACTTTTTTTTTCTGTCATGACAGAAAATTTAGTTTTTTTCTTCACATAATGTTGAATTATTATGTTTGTGTTGAAACATATGGGAAATGAGAACTGAAACTATGAAACTATTAATATAAATTGCCATAATTCGAAAATCTTAAATGCATAAATTTCACAAAGAAAAAAAAATTACATTATTGAAATGCCTCCGTAATATCCTGCTTTACATATTACACCTTCTGTTTTATAGTTATTATTTCTCTTTCTAAAATATAATTTTTTATTAAGACGAGTTTTTTTTCTAAAAAGGGGGTGTGGTTGAATTGCTTTATTTGTTAATTTACATTTTTCAAATAAAGTGTTATCCATTTTCTAACTTTCCGACATGCAAAAGTGATGTATCAATCGAAAGATAATAATGCAATCAATAAGATTAAATAAAAAAAAGATAATTCAGTTTTTTTGGGGGGTACCACAAGTCTTCTTAAACTAAAAATACTACATTTATTAGTTCTTCTTTTGATACAATAATTATTAAATAAAATAAAACACATATATTTATTTCCGATTAAATGTTTAGTTTAATCAGATAATTAATCAAAAATATAAGAATTTCTTATAAGTTTCTCCATAAATCTTGCTAATAACTAATGTGCTATTTATATATTTGAATATATTTGGATTGTTTCTCAGGAGTTTCGAGATCTATTTTTATTACTGTTCATTCGTAAAATTTTCATTCAGATATAAATATGATATTTACTCATTAAAGATGTTCAAACAGTTGAACAGCGAGGTATAATAGTCCTTGTTTAGTAAAAAAATTTCAAATATGTAGAAAAAAAATTTAATCTTGCACACATTTGCAACAGTTTCTATGTACTATCAAATATTTTATACATGCTTTATTTGTATTTGAGAATTATTGATTACTAAATATTACTATCAAATATTTCATACATACTTTATTTGTATTCGAGAATTATTGATTACTAAATATTACTGAAACGCTTCTTTTTATAAAAAAGGAGAAACGAGGTAAAAATGAAATAGTAATGTATTAATGTAAATTACATTTACAATAATTTGAATACAATTCATATATATATATCACTTTATTATCTAAAAACGTTTTGTAGTATTTCATTAGATAATAAAAGAGACTATTTTATTAGGCGATGGATTTTTTTAACGGAATCTACTAATTAGAGCAGTGCTACTCAAACTTTTTGAATACTTGTGACCCAATATTCAATCATAAATTTCATCGCGTCCCGCTTTCTTACAATAACAATGAGTTTAATTTAATAATTCTATAGTCTAACGCTAACGCTAAAGCTACAATACAACTTTAACTTCTTAAGTATTACCCTCTTGTATAAACGTCTCGCTCAGCCAAAGCATTAATTTTCTGTACGTATATATACGTCTTTCCGAGTACGATCTTTTCTGTGCACTGCTATCCATAAAATTATTCCGAAGGCTTTGGAATGCAATAAACGCACTTTGACAGTGCTTGCAAAGATTTTACTTTTTTCAGAGGATTTGCTTATTTATTCCTTTTCTTCCCCTCTCCCCCCGTCAATATATCACATGCACATGCCTACGCAGAAGACGGTGGCATTGAGGAGCGAATCGTGTAACTTTTTATTGGTAGTTAAGGGATTAATTATAAACCTTTCAAAAATTATCAAGTTAATGGCTCTTTTTTGTATATTATTCATATATGGCCAGCCCATAGAGTCAATGGTAATTATTAAACTTGCTCTTCAAGTATTGTTAAATTAATTATGAAATACACATTGAACAGTACTGATACATTTATAAGTTTACGATATCTGTGTAAATGTTTTTTTTATATTTTTAATTATGTCAGAATGTATTTTGTTTACGTGACCAACTCAAAAAGTTATCTTTTCCCCTGGGAGGTGCACACCACATCTTGAGAAATGCTAAAGTAAAGTATTACTTTTATTTTTTTCTTCTTTTTTGATTAAAAGTACACTCACTTCCAAAAGTAAAGCACGGAGAGGAAAATGCTAATTTCCGGAAGACAATCAGAATTGGATGCAATTCGCTGAAGAAGTAGATGGAAGTATGCAAACATGTTAGGTAACAGTCAATCGTGCTTTCATGTCAAGAAATATGCAAAAAGGGCAGTCTTATAAGAAGCCAGCTTTATGAAGGGTTACAGAAGTTGATTGTAAGTGCTGATAAAAGGTTTTTAAAACTTTCGCACAATATGTTTTCAAGACATACGTGTTTCTATGACTTCCAGAAAACGAATGGAAGATTCTGAGCGCTGCCGTGCTGTGGGGCGCATTGAAGCAAGATAGTCGATCACAGATAATGCTCTTTTCTTCGGCGTTCATCATTCTGTAATTTCATGTTTATGGAAACAATTTCAAACCACACAGACAGTTGTACGAAGGCCCGTAGGCGGTCGCCCAAGGGTTACAGCCCCTCGCGGAAGATCTATATTTTGCTATTGTAGCCAAGAGGAATCGCAGAGTGACCTCCACACGTGTGACATCTATGGTTACAGCGTCCATTGGTAAGGCTGTATCTGCAGCTACTGAACGCCCCGAAGATTACATATGCCCGGGTACCTCGAGTTTGTGTTCCTCTATCCGTCCAATCAAGAGGGGCACGATTAAAGTGATGCCGGGAACATGGCAATTGGACTGTGGTAGCGTCATGTTTACTGATAAGTCAAGATTTGCTCTGGAGCCAGATGACAAGCGTATAAGGATACGGCGTAAACAAGGAACACGCAATCTGCCCCAAAACATCACCGAACATCACGCATTCCGAGGCGGAAGCATTAGGGTGTGGGCAGGAATTTCATTAGGATACCGCACCGACCTGCACATCTTTAAACGGTGTTCTGTGACGGCTGTCCGGTATCGAGATGAAGTCCTAGGACCCATTGTGAGATTTTACGTTGCAACAGTTGGCCCTACTTTTGTTTTAATGGACGATAACGCACGTCCCCATAGAGCTCTGATATCGTACATAACTACCTAGACAGTGAAGGGATTGCTCGTATGGCGTGGCTAGCATATTCGCCCGGCCTTAATCAAAATGAAAATCTTTGGGATGCTCTCGGCCGTGCTGTATTTTCACGTTTCCCATCTCCAACCGCTCTTATTGGGCTGGAAACTGCTCCAAGAAGAAAGGCGATTGTTCAATTCTGCGGTGGTTGACCACCTAATTGAAAGCGTGGTCAGAAGGTGTAAACTTTGCATACAGATGAGGGGGGATCGCAAACGCTATTAATGTCCTTTTTTCATTTTATGCTGTTTATTTTCACTTTATACATAATTCTGTTTAAATCTCCAGTATGACATTATCTGATAACTTACAAAAATTTAATATTGTTTTCATTTCTGTATATAATTATTGATTTTGTTTTATGTATAAATATATGTAGTATTTTACTGCCAAATTTTGTGTCAGTCAAAGCAGTATTTGTTGATTTTTTTGCATTTTACATCTTCGAGCTTAACTTTTGGAAATGAGTGCACGTATAAAACTTTATTTGTGAATATATTTTAAGATAAAGAAATGTCTTAATGTTACATTTATTCCATTTAACTATAGTATTTATTATACACATATCAAAATATTTATATATTGAATGTATCACACAATAAATATTTATCTAATAATATATTCTTTTTTTATTCAAAATAAATTTATCATTTCTTCATCTTTTTTTTCAATTGTTATGTTTGCGAATGCAAGTAATAGCAGCATATATTATAAAATCAAAGAAGATAAACCACGTACTTCTAAATGTCTTTCTTCGAAGGAACACTTGAATCTTGAAAAAGAGGAGAAACCAATACTGAAGGCCACAGAAGATTCAATAAAATGTCTGAAATCACAGAATGGGTAAATAATCCAAAGCTGCCTTTACGTCAGTCAACTATCTCAAAGAATTTGCAATTTCGGATTGTAGTGAACCCTTAGACAATTTTCCTAAAACAGTTATCCTTATATATATATACTTGTCAATTTCTTTTCTGCAAAGTAAAGACGAAATTCTATAAAGAATTCTCCTTATTTTATTACTTTGAGAAAGGTATCAATGGATTGCATTGATTAGATGTGCGGACATGTTAAAAAACATAAAAGCAGATATATTAGTATATAAGTTATATAAAGATTTCGCTGAAACAAAATATCTGGATCTTTTATTCTGGAATTTTAGAATTAGTTTGCAGTAGTAAATTATGTATTAATATCTGCAGAAAATTAGAAAAGTTAAAAGGATTATTTTTTATTCAGTTTTATTAAAAGTAAATAAAATGTGCTGAATGGTTTCATTTTTATGCAAACAATTAATTTATTACAATCTGAACAGTGAATAATGGAAACATCATTGATTTGCGTATGTTGCAAAATATTTTTATGATGCAAGAAAGACCATGTAAACAGCATCGCTTTTCGGATTTTCACAACAAGCTTTTGCCTTGAGCTATAAAACTGGTTTCAACTTTATTTACTGCCGCAAAAACGTTAAAATTCATTTATTTTTGCATAAGATTAGAGATTCTCAGTTAAACAAATTCTGAAATCATACAGTTTCATACATTGTTTTTTTTCCTGTATCTTTATGTGCACGTTGATACAAGATGCAAGAATTTGTAATCATGAGATGATAAAAGCAAATACCACTTTCTTTATGTTGTTCCCATATTGTATCGTCTTACTAGACCCTATAAAAGGTTCACTCTTTCTATGTGTTTATTATACGGGGTTATTACATGAGGGCATGTAACAGATGTTTACGATTTTATCTTTCTATTCTTTTCACAACATTCCTGCAAACGAATGTGTGTATATAAAAAACAATTACCTTTTACTGTGACAAATTATATTTCCATTCTATTTTTATTGACAACGAACTCCTGAAATATACCTCTAGATTCAGATTTCATTTCAGTCACGATGGTACTTTGCATTTCAAAATACGAATTCGTCCTATATAGCAAAGGTATAATATTATTTATTTTTAAAATATGTCACTAAATCTATTGCAGTATATTAGATGTCCAACATTATGATTACTATGAACAGTTCCTGAAACATGTACATATATATATATAAAGTAGGTGTCCAAGTGGAAACTCGACTCTGAATTAAATTACATGAAAAAAAAAGTACTTTAATGCATCTAATTTACACACCTTTTTTTTTCTTTAAGATACTTTTAAATTACCGTTCCTTTTTTTTTCAATTTTATAGAGATGCATATCGATAAGAAATATTTTTACCATTGCTTGTTTGAAAGCAGAGAAAAATTGTTGTTCAAGGTATGGAATTCATAAGTTTGACTTTTAGAGGACATTCTGTGACTACTTTCAATGGTAAAAAAGTAGTTTTAAAGGTTTTGTGATGTAAATACTAGTTTTGAGGACAATCCACATCCAAATAAAGTAAAATATATTTAAATTTTAGTGGGTGAAAAACATCCATTTTAAACTTTAGAAGATCTCTCCGTTACTCAACGCACAAAATCACTCCCATCGCTCGCGATAAGAAAGAAACAGTAGGAAAGAAAATAGAAGTCTCATACTCTGACTGAAGAAAGTGAAACCAGAAGAGTTGACATCTTCATGAATTTGCTATCTCGATACAAAAGAAAGAATTTTTGCCGACAATCATTGCGGATGATGAAAATGGTACTTCAGCAGTCAATATAATTTATAAAAAAGAATATTATTTCTAATAGGGCTACGGATTGGTATTTTACCTTTGCAGACGTAGTACATTCCCCGGGAGCTGGAATCTCTTTTTAGTGCGGCACCATATGGGTAGATACCAATTGCCGGAGGTAATTATGATGACCAGTTTTCTTCCCAGGGGGAGTCACCTGAGCTCTGGCGACCCGAAACCGTACTTAGAATGTAAAAACGAATATTTATACCAAGATAGCACTACTAAGTATTTGGTTGGACTGGAAAGATGTCATTTCTAACGATCTTTTGGTATCTAGTCAAACTGTTTAACCTAAATATTACCATTACCAGGTCCAGTTAATCAATTAAGATATGTTCTGGAGGGAAAAGATAAATTACCGGCTAAGGAAATCAAAAAGTTATTTGCTGCATGACAACGCTCTTCTACATATAGCTTTTAGGAATCAACTTTAAGGGACCCACAATTAATATGGTTGCACCAGAAAGTAAATGAAGGAACAGTTTGCTATCTTCACTGGCTTTTACTCCAGAACAAATTACACAAGGAATACATAGGGGGCTGGACAGATAAAAGAACAATTATGAATAGGTCACACCTATCACGTGATGAAATTCTAATAGCTTTCCATTCAAAACACTCGAAGTCTTTTTTTTTCAGTTCTCTAAATCATTTATCGGAGAAAATTGTAGAATTTACCACGCCATTTGGTTGGTTGAATCCCAGTGTAATGCAGTTTAGTGCCATCACTTCAAGAAACGCCTAGGCACATACCAACTACAATTATTGCTATTAAAAGAGGTTTGGTAAATAATAGTCAAAAATAATCTGAATAGTCTTAAAATAAAAATCTCAATAAAAAATAATATTAATTTTAAAGCAATTTATTGTCTTAAAATAAGTCTTATAGAGTTGACTAATAGAGTAAAATAATTATGATAACCTGTGTGAGAATTTAACCCATTTACAATTACATTTCGAATCTAAGATATTTCTTCCAAATTGAAAAAAAAAGTTTAAAATTTAATATATATATATATATGGGTTAGAGAATACAGATAATTTCGTTTTAAAAATTAAAATAACTTATATGTATTTTTATAGGTTCACTGTGCATATTTATATGTTGTATACATTTTATCCAGATTTTTAACTAAGTTATAATAAGCATATCATTGATAGTATACGAAAACTCTTTTGCAATATTAAATAAAAATACATTTAACCAAAACTTTTTTAAAAAAGTTTCTTAAATTACAAATGTTCGTGCATGGTTTTATGCGTTATCGGATACACACAGCAGTAAGTTGTATTAAAAAAATATTTCATTTTTAAAGGTAGTGATGTTTAATAGGACAAGATTGTTAGCATGCTACTCATAGAAAGGGTATTTACACAACCAGTGTCTTAATACAAATGATTTTCTATTCAATTGAGCGCAAAGCTGAGACACGTAATTAATTGAATTGGAGTACAGTCATGCGGAATGCACCCAGATAATTGATTTTCTGCCTAATTTTTTTATCACACATTTATTTCAGTGATAAATGCTATGTAGTGGAAATCTATTTTTGTATTTTGCATTTAGATTTACTGAAGAACAATTTTTTTTTGATAATATGAGGGAAAAAAAGTGAATGATTAATGCAAGACGAAAAGGTCGGGTACCTAGATGTTATTGTATATGTGTTAAGATATTATATTGCTATACTGAGGAAGAATATTTTTCAGTCGCATGATAATGCCAGGCCACATACTTATTTAAGGAACTCTTCAGCAATTAGCAGAGTTAAGCTGAAAATTCCATTGTGTCCATCATACCCTCCGGACTTGGCACCTCCCGATTATCACTTGTCTCCGTCATAAAAAGATTTACAGATTTAAGGGGCGGAATTCAAATACGAAGAAGATATCAGACAAATATTGATTCCATTTTTCGCCTTTCAAGAATAAGGCATTTTTTAATGGGCTATACAAATTATTCTCATGCTGCCAAGAAGTTATGAGTAATGATGGGAAGTATATTATTTAATAAAGTTTATATATATATATATATTGATGGTATGAAAAATGTATTATTTTGTTTTATTGTAAGAACTGTCAGAACATACCGGTAGCCCTAATATTTGAAATATAGCTTTAAGAGCAAAAAATGAATTTAAATCATTCATTGAAACATTACTTGTAGAATTATGGAAAATGTCTTAGAAACTCTGAAAGTGATTCAAACCCTTTAAGGGGGTCACTTCACGAAAATCTGGGTGAAAATCGATTTTTCAATTTTGATTGAAAAATAAAATCCCACTTTTTTTCTTTCTAATGCAATTTAAATTTTGGTTCTAACTGGATTAGAAGTATTTTTAATATTTTTTTAAAAAGTTGTTTACACCTGTCAAACCCCAAAACAGCGGATCGCCACGTCCCCCTCAAATCAAAACAAAAGGCACATGCTACTTTTCAGCCTTTTCAAATAGTTTAAATTGATTAAAAGAATTTATTTTGATCAGCAACTTATTCAGGATAGAAGTGAAGTGAATGGTTGTAGATGCCTGTTTACTTTTTAACAGCCACATGCTAATTTTTTACCTCATTAAATACAACGAATTTCTGCTATCGTGTGGAATAGTGTTTTCCATCAAAAACAATAATGATAAAATGTTTAAAAAACGTTTTTACAACTCGGTTAAATAATAAAACGCTTTAAAAATGAAAGTTTGGAAAAAAATGTACAAAAACCCAAACTTTCGATGAATTAAACGTTGCATAACAGTCAGACGATTTCAACAAAAAATAATTCAGCTTTAAAAGCAAAGTTAGGCAAGTTTAATAAAGAGTATGTTTCTTTTTTTGATTCATTTGAATGTTTCTGTGAAAGGACTGACACTGTACTGTTTTCTTGTGCTTTGAAACAACATTAATAACATAAATAAAATGTAAAAACCAAGGTATTCACATAAATTTTGGCTACAAAATTGTTAATATGTTGTGACTTTTGTGGTCTTATTCAAACATTTCTTAATATCAGGTTTACTAAAACAGTAGTTAATCAAAAAAGATACAAAATTATATGAAGTGAACAATAGACTTTCATATGCTATGAGGTATATTAAAAAAGAAGAGTTGCAAAAATATTTTGCGGAGTTATGAATTTGTCACCTACACTAAAGTGGTTTTACGATTCCATGAATACATTAAATAACGCTACAGAGAGAGTAACTAAAGTGTCTATGACATTAGCTGCTGCCGAAACGATATTATTTAATAATGGATGCTAAAATGTATCTATGGCTATCGATGGTACCTGGCAAAAAAAGGGGCCATACTCATATAATGTTGTTACGACAGTTAGTTTGGACACTGGGAAGGTTGTTGATACTGAACTATTGTCGTGGAAATGCTCATGTAATTTTGACAGCAATGTATATAGCTATGAGTGTTCGGCAAGTTACATTGTAAATAGTAGGGAAACGGAAGTTGAAGAAATGTACTTCTTTTATTTTTGTATCTTTCATTGCTCACAGACATTACACAATTTACGATATACATAATATTTGGACTCTATGGGGACTCTAAAGCATACAAAGCAGTTTTAAAATCTAAACCTTAAAGATATGTCAATATTGAAAAATTAGAATGTGTTGGTCATGTTGTGTGTGTGTGTGAGAAAATGATGGGAACATGACTTAGAGCGTTAAAATCAAAATTAAAAGGCAAACAGCATGAGGACATAAAAATTCTGGGATACCATAATGGCTTGACAGATACATAAATATACATATCTTAAATATACTATGTTTTGGCTGTTCAAAACAACTCGGGAAACTTGTCAGCCATAAGGCAAGCTATTTGTGCTGTATTTTTTGATGAAATCTCCACAAATTTGAATCTACGACACGGTTTATGCCCCATGGGAGATGACGTGGTGTATATATAATATGTCCAAACTGAAAGGTTACACATATAAGCATATAAACACAACTTACTTATTGCAATTAGAAATTGCATAAAAAAAATATTTAGAGGTCTCTAGTCTTGAAATTTTATCTAAATGCTACTTAATAAAACTAAAAATATTGGTGAAAGCGGAAATAGTATTTGGTGTATAATTCAAAAAACTGTATTTGTGCAGTTGGGAACTGTAAAAACTACAGTATATATGAAGCTATATATTTATATAATGAAAGCTTTATTAACAAATTAAAAGTTTTAGATGTATTAAACATTTAATAATCCGTGGATTTTACAAATGTCGAGTGTTGCAAAAAGTAGATTATGCGTGTATTAGAAAAGCAGAATAAGCAGTTTTACAATGAACCAAAGAAGCTAGAATTAAAAACAAACAATTAAAATGTAGACAAGAAGAGGATCTTGCAGATGACACCAGCAATCCAAGTTATAGTTCTGGTATGCATTAGTTAATAGTAAGTTTTTACTACTTTAAATCTCTATTTCTCAAAAGTGTAAATTTCAACACAAAAGGAACATTTTTGAAAAAACTACTTATTTTATAGCTTTGAAAGTTTTCAGATGTGTTAACACAATACAAATAAATATTTTAATGAGAGATTTTGTCAAAAAAATTATTCCAAAAATATTTATGGATTAAAATGTACAAGAATTTTCATCGTTTTAAAAATTTTGACATGTTACTCTACATATGAATTTTTTTAAAAAAAAACTAATCAAAATTTTGAAAAATGCTCCCATTAAAATAATAAAAACAATACAATGAATTCACACAAAAAAATACCCCATGACTACAACCTGCCAATTTTTAAAAAATGTTCCTTAAACTTGGTCATTTTTAATATTACGGAGATAGGGAAAATGCTGCGTGAAGTGACCCCCTTAAAATAAAAAGATTTAATTATATACATTTTATATCTATTAAAATTATGCACATATGAAAAGTTTTAAAATCTATATTGCTACGCGTTTCACACTTTTCGATATTCGTACATATTCAAGGCAAGGTATAAAAAGTAAAAATAAGCATTGAACTGAAGTTGAAGATATTGTTTTTTTATCCTCTCTTCAACAAAAAGAAGTTGGTAAAAAAAGAAACAGTTTGAAATTGAATACAAACCATTTACATGCCTATAAAAATACTCGGCAAGTTTTTCATTTATTTAAAATATTGTACTCCAGGACAATGTCTTTCATGTATTGTACGATATGAATGCGAATGCCTTGCTTGTTCTGATTCAGAATTCTATCTTAAGCGAAAAAAGTGGGTCGAAACAATACAATATATTCGGACGGTTTGTTTGATTTTAAATTGATTGTTTAAGGGAATTTTTTTCTCATCATGAAATGTATTTACAAGATCTAATTCTGGTTATGGTTGTTAATACATAATTTTTCTTAGTTAATTTTAAAATACGAAATATAAATTGCTTAGTAGTTAAATGAATCAAAACGATAAAAGATCTTGCTGTAACTTTTTAATCGTGATATAGGAAGTAGAAAAAATTTTATGTCTAAATAGTAAAATATTACAATGTTGCCAAGTACAGAATCATGAGATAGATAAAATATTACCCATAACTCTCTCAATGTTGGTGTAACATACATTTTTTTATCCCAAGTATATAACATTATTTAGTATGATATTCAACATTTTGCTTTAAATTTTTTGAAAAAATTCTTTTGAATCATTACCTCTGTATAGATATTCAAATATATAGCTACTAATTTCATATTTTGAAGAAAAAAAGTTGATAGGTACAAAAGCATAAAAACTAGACACGAAAGCATAAAATAAATCCAGAATTATTCATCTATTCATTTTTAAGTAATTTTTATCATCCGGTTTATATACTGATGGATAATCTTTTAGATGTTGCTAATAGTTTGAAGCTAAAATACATCTATGTAATTGATAAGAAATAACAAAGTTCTGATATAATACGTGCGATATCACATATTTTAATTGTAATTGGTAACTTATGCATTCGAAGCAAATATGCACCAATAAAGTTTTTGTATACTATTGATTTACTTTGTTAAAATCATTACGTCTACCAGTAGGATACTCTATTTTTGATTCTTGGTTGTTACTTTTTAGAATAAATTTATGAGTTACTCTGATAAAATGTCTAAAGCACAATAAAATAATTTGTCTGTTTTATTTGAAGAGAACGAATTTGTACTTTGTTTTCAAGAACAGAATAGCGCATTACAAATATTTTACTATAAATAGTCATTAATCTTAAATGCCGTGAAATAATATTTGTAGTATATTGCTCGCACGCAATAATATGTTGTTCGAAAACTTCTCTTCAAATATCTGTACAAAGTTTCCCCGCACACATTTAAAATAGTGTAAATAATTTATATCTTCTTGTGTAATACGTTTAATATTACTTTCTGCTGCATTTATTTTATGTTTAAATGTAATATCCGCAAGCAACACCGTTCCTTACATTAAAATAGCGATACAATGAAACTTTGACGAAATCTTGGCAATAGAGGCAAGTTGGCATAATTTTTGGTGAGCATTTTGGCGACTTGGAGATCATTGTTGCCGAGTTCATGACTATATGTATTCCTCTGGAACTTACTGGAGAAATCTTTTAATATGAAGATCTATGACGTAAGCGGATCTTTCTTGAAAGAGGTGTGATGTGAGTTAATATTGTTTTGACTAGCGATTAGTTGGTTTTGGTTTGACCTTGAAAAGTCGACCACCGATTAGTGGTTACTTTGGCTGATGAATTAGACGAGCGTGCCCTTGTGAATAATCTTTAAACATACTTTTATTTTTGATGCTGATAGTTATTTCTGAGCACCGTAGAAGGTATGAGGGAATTTTGTGATTAGTTAAGAAAATTTGAGTACTGTATCCTGTATTTCAAGGATTGTTTTTCGACAAAAAATTTCCATTGCTTCTGAAGAATTGTATTGCTCTTTGAGACTGACAGCATAAAATACTTGAATGGGGGAATCCGGTGAATGAACTAGGTCTGCAGTAATGAAACACCAACTACAGCCCCATTAGAAATAATATATATATATATATATATAAATATAATAATTCCCACTAGTATCCTTTTTGTTTTATCTCTTTGTATTAATATTTAAACAAACTTTAATTCTTTGGTCTAAAAATAACATTGTAATCTTAATCGTAATTGGCTAAGCCGAAATCCCTGTCCTGCCTAGTTTATCCAATCAGAACTACTATTACGTAATAGTCACTCGCTTGCACTGGTATAAAAGCAAAAATCTTGTGTAATCGCCTCTCTTTTGTCTGCTTGCCTTCATCATGCAAGAATGTATATAACTGCAGCTCATTGTGTTTGTGTTGTCTGTTATATGTGTCTGCTTACGTGTTTTTTAACACATAGATGTCAATATATAAAGTGATTGACCAGTTACGCTATGTAAGTGCTTCAAAATCAAAGATAAAACTCCATTCTGAAGATGTCTTATTTAAATCAGATATAACAACAACCAACACCAGCGAACGCTACGAATTACCACATAAATAGTAGAACAGGAAAGAACTCTATTTTCTCAGAAAAGCAAGGAGAGCTTTAAGAGAAAGGCAGTATTACTGCAACATCGTTAGGAAATTGTACTGCATAATAAACAAAAAAATCTTAATGCCTGAATCTTAGTCTAATCCTTTTTATGGCAACACCAAATTTGAATAGAAAACATACGAATCTGAAATCATTACAAGAAAAAATATTATATATATATGACTATTTTTTTATTTGATGCATTACACATTTTATTAAAACAAAATAAAAAAAATCTATGTAAAAAATATTAAATTGATACGTATAGGGTAGCTTACAAAGAGAAAGATTAACTTAATACAAACAGACAAACAGTTTCTCCTAAAGGAAGAAAAAAAACTATTGTCATCTAGGAGAGTAATTCCTGCGATCATTAAGAGGCAACAAATCCATTCATAGAATGGTAAATCAATCAATGTAATGATAAGAAAGATTGGGTTTGCCTGTTTCAAGCTCATTTCCAAGCTGGGGCAGTAACTTTTGCTTCTGTAGATGTATACATCGATGACCCCAATCGTGATGGCATTATCATTAGAAACAATTATCATGCAATAAATATTTTGAGTAGCGCTGCACGTGAAACGAAGCTATTCTGTTGTGAAAGATCTCAGCTATCGATTGGATATTTCATATAAAATTTTCTTTATTATTTTGAATAAAATTATGTTTTTGTAGAATTTCTTTTCAAATGATTATCTAAAACATATAAATAAGATAAATAAGCAAGTTTCTTAAGTCTTAGAGTGTTGAGAGAGATTTCAGTTGTCACAAATATTTGATAAATATAATAAGGAAATGACTGACAAACCATGTAAAAAGAAAAATATAATTTTATGGAATAATAAAGGAGAAAATGGTATTTTAAGAAATTTGCTACAGCAGTTTAAGTTAAAATCTTTTAAATTAAATTAAGTAAAATGTGAGTCGTTTTTGTAGATAATAAATTAACATAAATTCAAAAAATTGATTCAGGCAATTATCATTTATGTTCTTATATTATTACATTACTGTGAAACTATGTTTACTGTCTAGCTCTGAAAGTAAATATATGATATAAATAAACAGAGGCAAAAATACAAAATTAACATTCAAAATACAATTCATTTTTCAATTCTTACTATTAGCTCACACTCTTTATGTATTTATTTCTCTTGGTGAAATTTTCAATCGTTAATAAAATACAATTTAAAGCGCTCAATTGAGCTGAAATTTTATATACATGATTATTTTGAATGACAATACAGTAATTTAATTATAATTAATAAAATTAATTGATTAAAACTAATTATCCAAAGAATTACAAATACAGCTACGTTGCCAACATTTTTGATGACTTAGCGACCATTTTGGCGGACTTGTGTCAAAACTTGAAAAGTTTTTTTACCTCACATTTTAAAGCGCTCATTTGAGCTAAAATTTTTTATACACTATTGTTCTGTTTAAAAATACGATAATTAAATTATAATTAATTGACTGAAACTAATTATTTAAAGAGTTACGGGTACAGCCACGTTGGTTTCATTTTTAGCGACTTGGGTCAAAACTTTGAAAGATATTTTTTTCTCACATTTCAAAGCATTCATTTGAATTGAAATTTTATATACACGATTGTTTTGGATGACAATACGACACTTTAATGATAATGAATAAAAATTAATTACCACTTAATGTTGTGGTTCTGTCATATGTATATACATATCTATGTTAATTGTAACTATTTAGTAAAAAGTAGCTAAAATAAAAATTTTCTTTGTTGATAGTAGGAATTGACTTAATTTTTTTTTCTATATTACTTGTTACTTCAAATATTACTATCTGTTGCTTTTTCCTTCTGTTTAAAGTATAAGTCTCAAGTGTTGTACTGCAGTAGAATTTTTTTACCACTATCTTAGATATAGGTCTTCTATATTACTATTTATTTTGATCGTTTTTTAAACTATATTTTCGTTTCAAAAGACATTGCAGTTACCAAATTCATAGCTTTTTTGAGAGTCAGAAATCATTCCTTCGGTTTTGGCTAACCATAAGGAGCTTGAAACTAAACGTGTCAGGAATTCTAACATAACTACTAGCTCTATTTTCTCTGAAGCTTTCTGGCTCTATTTGAAAACATATCTTGCCATATTGTGTTATATATGTATGTGAATGGATGTGATCGATTTGAAAAGAAAATTTAGCATTTATGTATGAAAAGTAGAACGTGTTTTATATCTACAAACTTTTTGTATACTTTTTAAAGCAAAAATAAACATTATATAGACCCATATTTAGTTGTGTTTGTATTAAATTTCAAAATAATTCAACAAATATTAGATTAAGAGTTCCTAGTCCATGCATTTCCACTAACAAATCGTGAATAATTCAACTAAGGTGATTTAATGAGAAGTATTAAACTGTCTAGTAGTGTAGTAAATGTCTTTTTATTTAACTAAAGTGCTTCTGAAAATTATATAGGATTCAATCTGTTAATAATGAACACTTTCAGAAACTTTCTTTTGCGGCAATCTGAAAAATGATTAATTCGGTGAATGTGTAGTACTTATGTAAAGTGTTTTCTTCATGCATTCTAACTAATCCTCAAGGGGAAACTCTTTCTATGAATTATTTGAATTTTGGAAGCTTTGTTCTGAAAAAGAATCGTGAGACATAAATATGAATAACGAATATTACTTTTTAAAGTTATACGACACAATTTCTCACTGAGGAAGTAAATGGTAAAGTGTTGATATAGTGGTTGTTTGAATTGTACCCTTTAACGTTATTTCATGAAATAGCAGGAAGTCGACAACCACACGGAAGTCAATTTTCTTTTTTTCAGAAAAAATAATTTGAGCTAGAAAGAAAAAAAGATGGATTCAATGAGTCCACCAGCTGTTGAAAAAACCTGATCGGGGGAAACTTCGTCATTTCAGGATACCCCTCATGACAGATGCAAGAAACCCTGGTTTGACTTCTCCAAAAGGGAGACTGTATATATATATATTTAGTTGCGGAACAAAAAGTCAGCTTCACACACACAACAAGACAGCGCTAAAGGTTGTATTACTTTTTCTTCCTCTCTTCCTCATTTTGTGTCGACAGGCAATGAGGCCATTTTTATAGAAGTCAAGTCAATGTTTGGACATAATATTCAGTACAAAAGTATGTCACTAAGTTCAGTGCTTTTTGAAATTTTGAAAAGAGATTTTGTTCAAATTAAATTTCAAAATTTAGAAAACACTTGTTCGTCATAACAATCCTTTGCTATTTGAGACTTGAATAATATTCGAGATTTTTTTTTATGTGTTTGGAAATGTTATATCTGTATAATTCTGTATGTATATATGTTTTGTATGGACGTTATTCTACTGGAATGTGGAGAAGTCAGTGAAACGACTAACACTATCACTAATTGCCCAATGTGAAATAGGGTGTGTTCCGATTTAAATAAACAGATTGTATGTGTATATATTACGTACACTTGCCTCCGAACGTCATCTAACTTGTTTATGCTATAATTATTATTAAAATCTCGCTTCAGAAAATCGACATGCCTCTCAGGGTATTTTCAAATTTTTCTTTATTCAAACAACAACAAAGTTCACCTTTTAACTTGAGAAACAAAATGACCACCAAAAAATCATTAACCACCCCCACCAAAAATCTGCGTTCACTTACAAAACAGATATTTTACAAAAAGACCTTTTATTATGCGATAAATACACCAAGAAGTTTTTTTAAGTAATTATAAGCTTTTATGACGAGTTATTTGGAACTTGAGATTTGAATGCTCGTGTGATTCCATAGTTTGTAATAGAAAAGAGATCGATGTATTATTGAAAGAAAGACCATCTTATATCTTTAAAAAAGAGGGATTTTTTTTAAAAAAAATCAATTGACTGTGTGAAACTGTTAATCGGAGACATTCAATGATTCAAAAAGTGTTCATAATCTACAAATCAAGTAACATTTTAACGTCAAAGTCAAGATCCGGCAATCCGTTTGCAGTGTCACCTCCGGAATCTGGCTTTGTAATACTATCTGTAAAAATGAATCCAAGATTATAACCACAAATAGCTATAAGTGTGCTTGGGATGTTCCAAAAAATGTGAATTTAACTACAATTAGAAGAGAACTGAAAAAGGATAACTATTAGGTCCGAGTTGCTCTCTTGAAGCCATTCATCTCTCGAGTGACCAGAACTAAGAGAATGACCTTTGCCAAAAAACAACTAAATAGGACACATTATTATTGGAAAAATGTAATATATTCAATTGAAAGTAATTTTAGTATTTATGGCAACAAAAATGACAAAAATATGCTTGCAAAAAATCCTGTACAGACCTTAAGAAAAAGAATGTTTTTCGACTATGGAGGGGGAGGCATAGTGGTTTGGAGGGAACAGGAAGCCTTTGGGTTGTTAATCTGGAGATTATTCAATCAACAATGTATAAAATTGATTACTTGAACTTAGTGAAGTAAAATATCAGAACAAATACCTAATAACTGGTGGTGAGTGATGATTTTTGCGTTCAGCAGGACAAAGATACTAAGAAAATATAGTATATTGTGAGGTCATGGCTGTTCTACCATATCACAAACCATTCTGTAAGCCATCCCAGTACCCAGATCTAAGAACAATACAGAATTTGTGAGATTTACTCAAGTGGATAATCATTAACCATCGAAGAAATTCTCAAATCTGTCATAGTAGAAGAATGGAACAAAATAACCAATGAAAGGATTGCTAATGTAATTAAATCCAAAAAAGTTGATAGCGTTATAGAAAGAACGGGATAGCTTAAAAAGTATTAAAACTGAATTTTATCTGGGTTTTTTTTTCGATTGTAAAATTGTCTTCTCTTTAGTTACAATCCATTATAGTAGGGGGTTTTGCAGTGTATGCAGTCTTTTGAAGCACATGATTTGTGTCGTTCTCAAGTTATAAGTATTTGTATTATTGTATGTACTAATCACACACAGGTGATTGTTGCTTACACTATTTGAATGTACAACATTAGAGTTTATGTGATATCTTGTATCTCTGTTATCTTTCAAAATGTTAGTGATTTATATTACATTTCGAGGTTACAGATCCTGATTGAATTGTTGAAGTCCATGATGTTAGTTGATGGGAAGGGTTGCGATATCCATGGTAAAAACGCTACTTATTTTATATAATTTGTTAGACGAGGTTGACAACTCACTGAAACTGTTGCAAACAAACCAAAAAGAAATGTAACGATCTAAGCAATTTGAAAGAAAAGTTTAAAATAGTATTTTGTAGTAAGGTAAGTTATATGTGTAAATAAATGTTAGATTTCTTGGAAAAAAATCGTCTTGCTGTCAATTAAATTTTGGTTTGTTAAGCTATTGAAGCAATACATTTTTAAGATTGTTTTGATTGATTTTTTTTTCAAATTCTACGTTAGAGTTAATTTAGTGCAAGCGGGATATTTTGAGATAAATTTTAATTTACGAGAATGAGAGATTTATGAGATCAAAATTTAGTACTTTCAGTTAAATAAGCTGAAGTTTTCTATAAAATTTAAATGTAACTGATTCGAGTTCTGGAATATAAGCAGATTTAGCAAACTTAGAGGTTTGGGGATTAATTCAAACATACAAAGCTTTAATCGTAATTTTTGATAGGACAATAGGATGCACCTGCAAATCACGTTTCTTTTACGGGGAGGGGTTGTAACAGGTTCTCTTCGTGTATTCTAACTCATCCTCAAGAGAAAATTCTTTCAGTAAACTGTTCGATTTGAGATCCTTATTCTGTGAAAGAACTATGGAACTTGCAAATCTTATCTTATTTAAAGTTAAGTGAAACGAATTGGAGCGAAAGTTACATTGTAAAATAACAAAGCATCTTGCTATAAGACTCGTTGCATTATTATCATTGTCGGGTTCACTACAAGCTTTAGTTTCCAGTACTTCTGTTGGATTCTTTTTTCCAGATGTTATCTTTATTATTATTAATAATAATTAGAACTTACTCCCTCAATAAACGAGTTTCAACTATATTAGATTCTGAATACATTTATATAAATTTATTGATGTTTCAATATATTTCCTCTTTTAGTTGCCCCTCACACTAAAGTGAATTTAGTTTCACTTAGCTTTATTTTTAATTACTTAATTAGCTACCTTAAATCATGTTCTTAACTTATTTACCCTTGATAAAAGCATTTGTAAAAAAGTTATAAGTTTCGGTTGTACTCTAATATTTTATTTTATTTGTCGAAGTAATACTTTCAACTACTAAAAAAATACTGATGTTTATGTTTTTTTTAAATGGTCCTATTCAAAAATAAGTGTTTTTTGTTACATTTAAAAATTTAGCTTTTGAAACTATCAAAACCACACTGATGAAGTTTTGGAAGTTTTACATGACATTCATTTGAAATTTACTTACAAGCATTGTTACTTACTCATTTCTCACAAATCATTCATAAAACTTTGAAACAAGAGTCATGTCGAAGTATATTCGTCTTACTGAAATACCGCTACTCAACATACAATTTTTGAAAAGGAGATTATGTTTCCAATTCACGCCTTCTACCAAATATTTATGGTATGATATTGAAACTTATTGCTACATCTATTTCTTACCAATTCTTCAAATATTGGGTTGCTGTAGACTTTTACTCGTTTTCAGAGATATAGATAACAAAGTTTAATAAAAGATAACGAAGTTCGGAGTACAGAAACTGAATTTTATCCGGGTTTTTTCCCTCGTAAAATTGTCTTCTGTCTCTATAACAAAAAGCTGAAGATATCGGGTATTACTTATTTATAGTTCCTGAAAAAGTTTTTTAAATATCTTTTTGTGAATTTATTTGTGTTTTGGGGAAGTCTTCGAAGAATCAAAAAAATTCAAAAACAACACTTTCTTAATTATTTCTTTCTTAAATCGTACTTAAAAATAATTGATTAATTGAATTTTAATTTTTATATCTTAGGAGACGAAACAAGTATTTTGCTTTTACTGCTAATTTAGCATCCTTTTAATTACTTAGTGCCCTAAAAGACTTTCATGAACAGTGCAACTGCAGCCAGTGATAGTCAATTTTAAAAATAAATGTAATACTTTCGTGAAATAACAAATTTAAGAGTAGGCTAGATTAAAAAAACAATCGTATTGTTAAGAGTGAAAAATTCATTCAATATATGAGTTTTTTCACCCGTTATAATCTTAAGCTTTTACTTGTCTCTTATAATAATAAGTGATGATAATTTTATGTAGCTTATTAAATGATAATAAACAACTCAAATTGTGTAATTACGAGAGCAACATTTACATTGTGCCTTTTTTATGAATGCAGAAAGAAACAAATTCTTGTTAAATTAAATAGGATATTAAAGTTAAGAGAGAAATTATGTTCTTATACATTTTTAGCTTTTTATGAGTAACTTTTTTTATCATTCCTATGTTTATAGTATCTAGTTGTTTCAATGTGTTTAAACTTAAATTAAAATTTCATTTAAATATTTTTGTGATTATATTAAGTAATATTATATTAAGATTATTAAGTAATATTATATTAGATTATATTAAGTAAGTATTAAATAATAATTCAGTTTGTGTAAAATAAACGACCCTTAGCAATTATGGGTATGTTTGATTATAAGGCAAATACTTTCAAGTACAAAGTTAAGTCGTAAAATTAGTTGCCTTGCAAAATTTGAAGAATTTTTTATAATACAAGAATTGGTTGAAAATTATATGATGACTTTCAAAAACTTAATAGATTCCAGGAAAGTGTTATAAATAACAGTATACATAATTTATACTATAGAATAATATAAAAGCCAAATTTATTTAGAACAATTATTAAGTTTTTGTCAAATATTTAAGTGTCAGCATGGTCCACGTAAGCATTAAAATTTCAACAACACCAGCATAGAAGTTTAAATACATATTTAATTTTGAAAGCTGTCTCACTATTTTAATCATACCTCTCTCTTACAACATATTACATAGAAAAGCTTTCTAATGATAAATGTAATACATCATTTGACAAATCTGACGCTTCTGTGTTTATCTCAATTCTTTCGAACGCAATAAGGTAATTCGTAAAATAAGCTTTATTGTATTCAATTGAATATAAATGTATACTTCCTTTAAGTATTTTTACTAAACCTTTGAAAATTGCAGAGTATTAACAAAGTGGATACATTGCAACTTATCACACGTAATGTTTTCAAGCCACATTATTTCTGTTTTGTCACTTCGCTTTGTGGCACAGCTATCCATCTTTTTGCGAGTGTCGATACTGACAAATGAAACAAGCTAATCTTAAAAGAAAACCTGCTGCATTGCAAACTTAATACATTTTATTATAAATAATAATAGTAATAGAGCCTAGTAAAAGAAGATTTTATTTTACATATGGTATTTCATCTCGTTTAAAACTATACTCATTCAAAAATTTAATATTAAGTTTTTCTTCATATAAGTCTAATTGATTTCAAATATTCAAAGAATTATGAGAGATGGACTTGTATAGGGTTTGGTAAATTTCGGAAACCCTATAAATGTTTTTAAAAAAATTGTAAGATGGAAATGTATTTTTAAAAATGTTTTTACTGGTTAATTGGGTACATGAATTCATATTTTTACTAAGAAACCTTTCCATTTGACTTAAGAACTTCGTACTAAAACATTTTATCTTTCCCCTTCCAATTAAATTCTATAGTTATTAATACTTTTAAAGTTGAAGTATTTTATAATCAATTTTTAAATAAAAATAAAAATAGAGGAAAAAAATTGAGAATTTTTATTTCGAAAGGTTTTAAACTGGCCCGTTTTCATTCCAGAAATAGCTTCTGCATTATTTTTTGAAAACAACTAAAATGTGTGTGTGAATTTCCCCTAAAAACTATAAATATTTAAAATTTCAGTCTATATAAATGGGTCTTAGAACAACCAAAACATGAAAGTTTTACATTATTATTTCAGGAATATTTCAAATTCTTTCAGAATATTTTTCCTTACTTTTTGAATTGCATTCAATCGTTTCCACAGTATTTCAAGAAAATTCTTCCTAAACAAAATGTGCTGGTGAATAGAATTTTTTTCCACCCAAGTCTATTTTTCCCAGTTTTGTGATTGTTATAATCTTCAAAATGCACAACTGTATCTTCTTTCAGTAAATGTATTCTAGACACTCATAAAGGAAATCAGTCAAACTTTTACATTTCTGACAAAAACTTCCTTCCTTTTATGTGAAATAGTGTTTTTTTTTTCTTATTTGCAACATGTTTCCTCTTTTTCAAAGTGTTCAAATAGGGCCTTACGATTTATTTGTATGTTTACAAACACAAAAAAACGAGGAAATAAATAAAAAAAATTAAAAAAAAACGTTTTAACATAGGAATTTAGCTTATATAAAAAAAATAGGTTCATGACATTAAAAAGTTAACAAATGATGATAATAAATTTATATTAACTCAATTATGATACACTCGAATATGTATATATATATATATATTATGCATTAAATATATAATGGAAAGACAACAATGCTTCTTTTATTAATTACATAATAAATTTACAATTACAAACCTTTTTTATAACCTTAGTAGTATAAAATTTTGTTTTAAGAATTATAGAAACTTTAGAATAATACTTTTAATATAAGGGTGCTTTTTTCTTGACTATTCTTGAATTCTTATTTTATGAATTAAAAAATAATTTTTTAAAAAAGCAAAAAAAAAAAAAAAAAAATTTCAAAAAATACAAATTATATTATTTTTGGTATGGCTTTAAATTAAAATTTGTTCAATTAAGGATTAATGAATTTTTTAAATAAATTAAGAACATTAAAACTAGTGAGTATTATATGTCTGAATTACATTGAATTGTTATTTGAGTTATTTTGTTTATTAATTGAAATTTCCTTAATGTTAACTGTTAATGAAAATTTAATAATTTCCTAATTTATAATTAATATTCTGACGTATATTGTTAAGACAAATATGAAACTTGCAATAATATAATTCATCTAAATATGTGCAAAGGCACATACATATTATCTGAACAACTCAAAGGTCATTTCAGAGAAAGGACAATACATATTTGCATTTTTTCTAGAGAAAAATCATTTTAGTAAGTGTTTCAAGATCATTGTCGATGAATAATACCGCAGATAAAGTAATTGTCGATTTTTATGTGTATAAAAACATTCATGAAAATAGTTTTTGTACATTAAATAAAAAGAAAGTGTGTATTATCGATAATTTAGTCCATATTATATTTGCCTTCCTGTTCCACTTTTATATTGACAATAGTTTCTAAGTGCCTTTTCGCCATGAAATATCGTTTTATTTGATTTAAAAGGAAGCTTCGGGGAGGAGATCTAAATGATAGCAATCTCAGCTAAATTTCGATCGAATTGTATCCAAGGTAGCAATTTGGCAGCACAATTTATGTGAAATAGATGATGGAGTAGACAAGTTTAGGTTTACTACAAACTTCTTGTAGACAACATTTTTTATAGAAAAGGCAGTTTTTCATTTTGAGAACTTTCATACAAGAGCTACAGATTCAATGCATTTTTATAAAATGTGAATAAAATTTCTTTTTAAGGGTATTTTGTAAAAAATACGGAAATTTATTTATATGTAAATCTATAGTATTAGTTGCAATATATATATATATATATATATATATATATATATATATATATATATATAATATTTTGAAATGTACATATATAGTTTTACTTATTATTATCTTGATTATTGTCTTGCAAAAATTAATTTATAATGAGATTTCAAAAAGGTACACTGAATTTAATTAACGGAAACGAATAAAATTATTAAGAACAACATTGACTGAAACATACTACGAAGTGATTCTACGAAACATGCAATGTTATATGTTTTAGCACAAAAAGAAAATCATTAAATATTCTAGCATATCGTTTAAATAAAGTTTTTAGTTTATCTTGGGTGTATATATCTGTAGAAGTAAAAGTTCTAGATTTCCATCTTAAAAAGTGCCTTACAAAAATTTACCCTGGTATCACAGTCTTAAGTATATATTAAACAGAATGTCTTAAGAATAAATATATATTCAATTCCAACGGTAAGGAAATAAGAAGAGAAATTAGTAAAACTTATTTATGTAAATCGCAATAGATATATTACTTGTTTTAAAATTGTAAATAAAAAAAAAATTAGATAATCCAGCATAGGGTAAAACATAAATGAAAGCTTAATCGAAGAAATGATTAACTTTATTCAATTCAGTTTCAATTAATTTAAGTAAAAGTGAGAAGCATAGTAATAACTTGACATAGTTATTTACCAGTAGCTGATATTATTGTCACATTTTCATTAAAGTTCATTATATATATATATATATATATATATATTTATGTTTTATTAATTTGTTATTTGTAATCGGGATAGAAAAAATAAAGCTTCTTGATATTGATCACATTTTCATTTATTTAATTATGAGCATGTTCTTCGATCAAGAACAAAACTACAAAAGAGAGAATTATTCACTCTCCACATTAAATATACAAAGAAGAGCAGGAAGAAATGTAATATAAAATATATAATTACTTTTTCAAGAGAAGGTACATATAAGTTATTTTTAGAAATTACACGCGTCTTAGGGAATATTTTCAACCGGTTAGTAAGGCCTGTTTAAGTCTTTATTATTATTCTATTATACGAAATAGACAATAAATCTCTCTGAAACTCATGGTCTAATATTTTTTTTTTTTTTTAATATTTCTAATAAATCTATCGAAATATAAATTTTTATTTCTAAATGCGAGCAAAAATGAGACGTGTTTTGAGATGAGTATTCCGAATAATGATTTAGATATAATGATTCGAATTTTAAGTAAAAATTAATTTATTACACACACACACACGC
>BMAV01026962.1:137576-165265 GCA_019973955.1 Trichonephila inaurata madagascariensis
TTGGAGGGTGTTGATACTAAAATGTTATTCCAAGACTAGCTTACGGGGATTCGGAAAACACCTGTCACCAACCACCGTTATAAAATTCCTGTCTTTGTAGAAAGGGGAACGTTATCACAAAGTTTGGAAAAAATGTTATGCTTAGTCACGATATTGATTTGACGATTAAGATATTCGGCGGGTATGCAAATATTTCCTTGCTCAATATATCGTCGAGGTAGCTTTGAAAACGTTTCGAATGAGAAAAGGAACCTACTCGAAAATGTTTACTGAACAATGTCGTAAAATTGATTCCCATGCATAACGTCTTTCAAATTTAGGAATATTTTAAATTTCCACAAATTGTGACCGAGAAAAGCTGAAAGCTCTGAACATATTCTGAGCAATATGAACAGTAAAGATATTTATGATTAAATTTATTTTTATAATGAGATAGCCTAAGCACTGTAAAGTATTTTTGCTTGTAATAAAAATTGTAAAGCCTATCACTGAAAGAGACATTCGATTTTTTCTTCTATCTGAAACTTAATCTATCTGTATTATTCGTAGAGGTGATCAATTTTTAAGAAAAAAGAAATAAAAAATATTCTTTAACTTTCTTCTCTTTCCTGGTGCAACAATTGCATAACTTGGCTGCTTAACACTATTCATTTTAAATGTTAAATGCAACTTCGGAATTCGTTAAGATATCGTTATTGCTTGTATTATTTAATGCTATTCAGTACTGAATGAGAATTTTAAAATTAAAGCAGTACATTGAAAAAAGAAATATGTAATTTTAAATGCTTAGAGTTTAATTCAACAGAAATCGTAAGAACTAATTATTTTTCAGAAAATATTACAAAGTATTTCAAAAAGTTAAATTTTCAATAATTATACAAATTGCTAAGAAAAAAGACATAAACATCAAAATTGTAATTAATATCAGCAATCCTTTTTTTCTTCAATATGTCAAATCTTAAATTGTCATAAAATTGTAGCATATTGAAACATAGGTCATAAAATAATTACACGATAAGTTAGAAAAAATTTCATCATTCTTTCTTTAAAGACTGGTATAAAATAAAACAAAGATCTAAAATTTACTGACAACATTGTCGCATATATTATGAGTAATAATAAAATTCTATTGTTATAATCTATTCTTTTTTTGAAAACATATGCATGGTGAAGTGTGTGCATAACTCTCTCCCTCTCTGTGTGTGCGCGTCTTAGAATTTTTACAAATGTTGAATAATTTAAAAATAATTAAAACATTAAACTCTATAGTCCGAATTTTAATTATTAAAGGGAGTTACAAATTGCACATACTTTAAAAATTAGGAGAAAATCCTCAAATGAAAGTTAAATTCTGCGCAGGCTGATTGGAGGAGTTCGACGTTGCCAGTCAAAGAGCAGCAAAGTAATCAGTGTTAAAAATTTATAGTTTTTGAAAGAATAAGCTCGTGCTCGAGAAGAAGAGATGTAATTGGTCGTCAGAGATTTAAAAAGGTTTAAGTAAAAGAACTATTTTCTTTTTAGAATATATATATATATATAAAAAAGTAACAAGTGAGTAATAGTTTTTTTAAATTTACATAGAGTAAGTTACTTGTGGTATAAAAATTAAAAGAGCATTGTATTAAAATATTTCCTAATGTACTGAAGTATGGATTTTGGGTAATTTTTTTAATACATAAGTTAGTTAAATTTAGAAAATTATTAGTTTTTTCAAAAACCATTTTTGCTGTTTTCCTACCTTTCGTCTATTCTGCTCACTGTTCTGATAATACTATTTTTATGGATCCAGAAATATTAAAAATTTATCAGCAAATTATATTTTGAAAAATTAGAAATAAATTATATAATGCTAGTTTTTTTTTTTTTTTTGAGTGGCTTCCAGACAGCAATGACATTGGTTAGAACTGGCCCGAGAATCAGAGTGTGGATTTGAATCCTTTTCACTCTACTTAATATAGGGTTTCTACCACAATCAAAGGGCATAAATTGTATTCTTTAAAAAAAGTTCTAATCTTTATTATGTGATGTTTGGAAGGGAAGATTTTATCTGAAATTATACCTAGATATTTAGTGTGTTAAGACCAGTGTATGATGATGATATTTAAATAAACATTATGTTTAGCAAAAAAGAAGACAGTTTTTAAGGCAATTTTCGGTCATTATACCAGTATTCAAGAAAAGTAAGGTGTTTATTTAGTTGATTTCAAACGAAAAAAATAAACTGTTCTAGTTTCCCATGAATAAAGCACCTTAGAACCATATCATACATACAATTTAAAATTATTTCGATTTTAATTTTCTAGTAATGAAATACTTGTTTTACTGTTTTACATAGCCAAATTTAAGTGTCAATAAGGAGCTGTGAGGAAACATGCACTTTGTCAAGTTCTTTGAACAATGTTTCGAATTTCAATTGAACTGGGTGATTTACCAAAGCCTTAAATTGAATGAAACTTTATCGTCACACTTCTCGCAACCGATAAATAATCAAAGAAAGTATCACTTCCATGTTTTGTTGGGATTAGTAAGAGCTTCTCTACACTATTTGATTACCATCTCTTTGAGAAGTCTAATGCACGGTTCTGTAGGACCGTGAAACGCCTTTATTTGGTATCGAGACACGTTCTTTTCGGTTAAGTTCGTGTACAGTAAATCTAATAAACAGGATAGGGAGATTTATTTTCCTGCAATTTCTCTAAGCGGGGAAAATAATTCTCTTCTCCAGAATAGGAAGCGAAATATCCAGATCGATGTGTAAAGGCCAACATTGGCCTATTTTCTTTTGAAGAAATTTCTGGTATTGTACATTTCTTTGTTATGCAAATATTACGCGGCAGATTTAAATGATTTTGAGAACGGTCGAGTGAAAGGAACAGGAATGGCATACGGGCGTTATTCCCCTTGTAATGTTAAAGACATTCTACTGCGTTACTACTTATAAGAAACAACTAATTTAAAATGAATAAAATATTGAGATAGTTTTAATAGGAATGAAGAAGGGGGGGGGGGCAGGGAGTTTTTTTTACACCACACTATAAAGCAACTCGAGGGCTATTGGTGACGGGTCTCGTAATTTTGGACCTTGGTCAAGTGACGAGACCACACCTGACCTGGCATTTCTTTTACTTACTAACACATCACACCAACCGGAGGACTTTGTGTCTCGACAGATTTTCATGCACATGCTCTTTCTACATGTCAGGTTTTTAATTGTACCAGGGCTTTCATGAAAACAGGCACTAAAATACTCCGGCCATAGTTTGAATACGAAATTAAAATAACTTTTTCATGCTTCATTTTAGGAAAATATTTATTTTGAATTATAGGCAAATATTCTTTTACAATTGAAGTCATTGGGGGCGACAGGGTATCATTTTTTTTACATTTTGATTTAAGTACCGATATCCGTGTAACGTTTAAGAAATCCGACTACGTTCGGAACCGTGATTTTAAAAAAGCGCATAAATGAATAGTTTTCATGATATTTAGTGTCACTTAAATTAGAATATATGTATAAGATTGTTTTAAGAACATTATGACGAAAAAAAATATTTTAATACAATATTTCGGCAAAAAATAACTTAGAGTAACCTTTTTTGAAAATGTTCTCTTTATGTGAAAAATTCTTCTATTATAATAATATTTTGCCTGTATATAGCTCAGACCTCTGTTCAGAGGTTCAACTATGATTTTTGAAAAATTCACATTATTTTCAGAGTTACAACCAATTAAATTTCTTCCCTCTGTTATCGTAAAACAGGGATAAACACACTTCTAATTTATATATTTCAAAAATTCTAGTTGAGCCTCTGTACAGAGGTCTGAGCTATATACAGGTAAAATATTATTATAATAGAAGAATTTTTCACAAAAGGAGAACATTTTGAAAAAAAGGTTATTCTAAGTTAATTTTTTGCCAAAATATTATATTTAAATAATTATCGTTTGTCAAAATGTCCTTAAAACAATTTTATATATGTATTATAATCTAAGTGACACTAAATTTCATAAATATTATCCATTTATACGCTTTTGAAAAATCTTGGTTCCGAACGTAGTCGGATATCTTAACACTTGAAACTGTTATAAAATGTTTAGATGACATTGCGGGTGTATCCTTATTTATTCATTGCTTTTTTAAAAATATTTTTTATTGAAGTTCTTATTATTTTTTTCATTAAAATATATTTTTTTTCTCAATTTTTTTTTTGTGATTTTTGTGAATCTAATTAAAAATGAATGACTCACATATAAATTTAACGACAAATTATAAAGTCTTTTGAAAAAAATTATACTAAAAAAAAAAAAAAAAAACTTCACATGAACAGAAACTCTGGCCAGTTTAATTTTAAGCTTCAGCATCGAAAAATTTCACATTTAAGATTCTATATAAGACAATAATAATAAATATGTTTTTAATGATGGAAATATATATTACGTGACCAAAGAAAAACTGGAATGTAATTTTATATTTTAAGAAAGAGAACAAACTACATTCTTCACTGGAAGATTATTTTTAAGATAAGGAAAACTGGTTTTCAAATGTGTTTTTCCTTAGATTTTATTTTTATATCGAAAACTGTTGTATTTTTAATAAGAGACACAATTCACAATTTTGAAATAATTTCTAACATTTATTTTGCTTGTTAAGATAAATCCCTATTTAAAATGCGGGTGTTTTTTCATAAAGTATTGTCACATTTTACAACTTAGGTTAATTATAATTATTGTCTATTTTTTATATAGAGAAAATGTCCTTTTTAATTAAAAAAATTGGGAATAAAATTTCTGAACTTTCAGTTTGAAAGTTCATATATTTAAATGTTTATTTGTTTACACAATGGGTTTCCTTTTGCATGCATGTATCCCTATATTTGAATTCCTATATTCAGTGTATTGATTTTTATATCAAATAAACTAATTAAACATCAAATGAAAAATCATCAAAAGGAAAATCAAATTTTATTAAAAAAAATTACTTGCTAAATTCTTAAAAGTGTTTAGTATCTGACAGTTTTTTCAATTAAAATTGGGACTATTATTTTCACATAATTTTTTTATTCATATTAAATATGCCATATCTTTAAGGGGTATGCCATATTTTATGTACCACTCCCTGTGTCAGCTTAGTGAAATGGTGTAAAAACATTAAACATATAAAATAAGGGTAAGTCGACAAAAAAAAAGAATGAACGGCCTGGAATTAATTACAACACGAAAAAAAAAATGACAGTTACGAGAAATGTTGAATGACGTTGAAAAACGTTCACTGAGTTTAAACTACAGAGCTAAATTATAAATGAATGTAACTTTGTTTTGCGTGACATTCTATAAAAAGTCATTGTCTTTTTACATAAAATTAAACAAAAAGTAAGAAATTTTCTTTCCTTTTTTCAATTCAATTATAATGGAACTGGACCTCAAGTGCAAGTCATGGTATTGTTATAAAACACAAATATTGCTATGTGACTGAACTTTATTTCATGTGTTACTTGGATATCTGTCATAAAATCCCCCAGAAATTCAGTACACATATCTTTCTTTTAATTTTTACGGTGTTAAAACAACAATAAAAGGTCCACGCACGTACTTTTATCGATGACAAAAATTTAAAAACTAATTGATTTTTAATTTACTTTGTGCTGCAAAAAAATTTAATCAGCTTTGTATATTTTTACTTTTTGAAGTAATGAATATAATACCAACTAATATGCCAATAAGTCCTATTTTTTAATGTTCTGATAACATCTGTTCTTCGTGACATCTAAATGTATCGAAATGAAACTGTAAGGGGATACTTACATCTAATAGAGGAATCAAAATAAACGAGTTATATGTTTATCTTAAAGATTCAAAACGCATACCTTACTGGAATTAGGAAAATACGACAAATCAATTTCAAAGAATGGAATAGAGAATAGTTGAGCTCTCATAAAGCCTCCAAATAACCACTTAGAGTTTTTAAAACTAACTTCTGTAAAATGTTCTTAGCTCGAAATATTACGAAAAATTTGTTTTCTGATTTCCCTTAAGGTATCCGACTACGTTTGGAACCGTGATTTTGCAAAAGCGTGTAAATGGATAATATTTATGATATTTAGTGTAACTTAGATTGGAATACATGTATAAAATTGTTTTAAGGACATTATGTGACAAAAAGAATTATTTATAAATACAATATTTTGGCAAAAAATTAACTTAGAATAACTTTTTTTCCAAATGTTCTCCTTTTGTAAAAAATGCTTCTATTGTATTAATAGTTTGCCTGTATTCAGCTCAGACCTCTGTACAGAGGCTTTTTGAAACGCATAACTTGGAAGTCGGTTTATCCATGTTTTAAGAAAACAGAAGGGAGAAATTTTAAGAAAATACTCCAGTGATTATTTCAAATGGTTGTAACTCTGAAAATAATCTGAATTTTTCAAAAATCATAGTTGAGCCTCTGTACAGAGGTCTAAGCTATATAGAGGCAAAATATTAATACAATAGAAGCGTTTTTACAAAAGGAGAAAATTTGGAAAAAAGGTTATTTTAAGTTAATTTTTTGCCAAAATGTATTTAAATAATTTTTTTGTCATAATGTCCTTAAAAAAATTCTATACATGTATTCTCTCTAATCTAAGTGACACTAAATATCATAAAAACTATACATTTATGCACTTTTTTAAAATCATGGTTACAAGTTATATTTAGGGGCATTGTATAAGAGCCAACTGGTTACTATAAGCGAAGAGAAAGTCTCTCAATAGACTATCTTTTTATCTCATTTCTAAAAGTGATTGTTCTACGAAATGCTTTTGATGAATTCTCATCACCCATTTTGTCATAAATCAGCTACAAATGTTACAATTTATGGCTCAATTTTGTGAGTGGAATAGTGGGAATTTTTTAGATTATTCATATGTACTGTTGATCTTGTATAAATGCAGATAAATGTATATTCACACATGTGTTAATGGTATTGAAGTCAAAGGTTGTGTGCTTTTCATAAACGGTACTGTAAAAATTCATTTGGGTAAGTTTTATCTCTTTTAAATTCCCATATCTAACCTGTGTCTAACCCATATCTTAAATGTGTTAATAATCTGCAAAAAAAGGCAGTTTCTAACTCTGCTACATTTTTAATATCAGTGAAATAAGCGTGCACGGTTGATAGAGAATCTTTTTTATCGTTTCTAAGCAACAACTTAATTTCTAATTTAACCTAACTTTGACGTGAAATTTCATGATGAAAGGAAAATATCGTAAAATAGCGTAACTATATTGAAAAGCAGAAATTTAATATATTACGTAGTCGCTTATTATTTGTTTCATTACAATTGCTTATATAATATTAAAATTAGTGGCAATTATTATTATTATTATTACTGATACTAGGTTTATTCGTTTCAATTTTTTATTTTCCTTTTTTCCTCTGCGATGAGTTTCATTCTCCACCAAGGCAGTACGTAATATTTGCAATAACTTTATTGTAGTTATAGGATGAATCTCATTTAATTATCGCAACATTTTTGCGACTTTGAAACATTTCTGTAGAAATAATTCATGTAAGATTATGATTATTCTAGAGAGACTCTGTAGTATTCAGAACACCGAATATTACAGTCTAATTTATGCTTAACACCTAGATAGATTTATATCGTTCAGCCAAATATGTTTTACATCAAAATCCCTCTTTACTACTTGGAAAAGCTTTACAATAATAAAATTTTAATTTTAAATGATTTTCGCAGTTTCTGATTCAAAGTGAAACAGTGAAGGGATATGATTATTATCTACATAACCATGCATTAAATGAGATTAAAATAAGCTTATTAAATAGATTGAATAATCTATTAATTTAATCTGGATTTAACATTTAAATCACTTAATAAATTACAGAAAATACAATTATATGTGATGACTAATGAGAAATGTATCCATTATTCATATGAATCTGGTTTTCTTAATCTAAAAGTAATTTAACAGATAACGTAAGTTTCATATTCTTTTAGATAATGACATTTTTACTAGGTCAATTCATGAAATAAGCTTTTAGATGGAATCCAACAAAGGTACACCATAAATATTCATTGTTATTAAAGATTTATAACAATCTATTGTTTGCATTAAAGTCGAATTATAAAGGTAAGCCAATTATTAGCATCACACTTCGCAATCTTTAAATCCGCTATATACACCAGTACACAATAAAAGTTCTTTATTAACTCTAGCTACGTATTAATTTCTCAAAATACTTAAGCAACTTAGGAATACATTTATCTTTTGTTTTATTTATTATTAATCTTAGTTTTCATATTTAGTTTATATATTTTAATCTACTCATTCTGAATTTGAAACCTAGATAATTAAAGATCTTCAATTTGTAATGAATTGTTAAATTGCTTACCAACTGGTTAGTTTTTCTGAAATGATTTTAAAACTTACGAAACTTTGTTTCAATTTTTAGCTATTATTCATATTTATGAATAGTGCTGGTTAAACATAAGTCAATAAGTTCTCAAAAGACATAAAGACAATGTTTGAGTAAAAATTGAAAATTATTTCATGATATGGAAGCATACATATCTAAGTTTACAAAATACCTATAAGTTAGATAAACTATATAGAGCATGTGCACTAAGTTCCTTACAACCGTCTTAACTTCGGAATAATTCATAAAAGTTGTGTTTAGGTATACTACAGTAGGAATGAGCTGCTGAATAAAAGCCCCTGCAGTGCCACTTGGTGGTAAGCTGCTGAGCTAGTATTCCTATCTCAAAAACAGTATAAAATAGGAAAAAAAGGGATTTACAAAGTTGTAAAGCACCATCAATTTAATACAAAAATATACCTTGTGAACATCATTGCAGTGGTTAACTCTTCATTAGGCTTGCGAATATTTTAGAAGCATGGTAAAATTAATTTTGGTATCGTGTCCACAACGGGAGTGGGAGCGTGCTACTCCTTCTATATGCATTTCATCACTCGTATTATGGTTCGCGCTGAAGACTTAGTCGAATATCTTACATTTTGGACGGCAAGGGCTTTTAAATATGATAGATGCTACACGCCCAACAACTTAATATTTAATATATTTCCAATTTTTCATTTTTTTTTTTCTTATTTTTCTGTAACATAGAGTGTAGGTTTCAGTTTTAAACTAAAATAATTTGAAACAAGTATTTTGCAACTTCCTTGATAGTTAGTTATTCTGTGGGAATTGATGCATGTGAGAGATACAGCGTGAAGACGTCGTCTACGAAGACGGCTTAAGAATAACTCTCATATGCTTCGTTCATTATGAATCAAGATTGAAAAAATGTCTGATATACAACGGCCTGTTCAAGACGATGAACCAAAAGAGAAACAATACTAAGAACTTTGAGGAGGAATTGCTGTTCTTCTTGTCAGAAGATTTCGTTGTGTACAGTGCAAAAAATGCATGTGTCTTGAGCATTTAAAGATGATTTTTGAAAACTGCAACAAAGGATCCCAAAATTTAAATAGGTAATGGTGATAGTAATAACTAACCACTACCTTTGTGTAATGTGTGTTTTGTTTAAAATAGAAGTTCCTGAATTATGTCTTAAGTTTTATATCTTGACGTGTGTAACACACATATGTACCTAATGGCTAGATTTGGGCCAAAATAATTTATTAAGAAATACTTCCAGTATTAAGTATAGTTTTTATTATTTGTATTGACATTATTAGTTGTGTTCATCGAGATAGTTACCAAAAACGTTTCAATTTTCTAGTGCTTGTTTTTTTTTTAATTTTCCAATATACGAATTCATACGTGAACATTCTTTTTCTTTACTTTTTGGGGCACATTCCTTTTTTCCTCTCTCATCTTTTAAACGAGCTCACGATGGAGAATAGAGAGTGACACTGGCCCAAGCTTCCGTAATGTGTCCTTTAAGGTCTTGCAATGTTTGTGGAGAGGTCGCAAATACCTGCTGCTTCTGGTATCTACCACACTTAAAAGTCCTTCGGAGTCAGATCAGGCGGTCGGGGAGACTAATCTACATCGCTATACCCAAGTATTTGGCCTACATCACAGCAGGTTGTAACGGGCTCACGCGTCTTTTCTTTAACATGACCTCTGGGATCTTTGGGGGCCAAGAATAATGGCAACTCTTTTTCAACCAAAACCCAAGGAATGTTATGTGTGAAAGTGATACAAGCGAGGATTGACAGCCAATTGTGAAGTTACCTTGAAGTTTCAGCCATTAGGTCAAGGGGCATACCATTGTACGCACGCCCAGACGCCTCTTGATAAGATTGAAACCAAAATTGGATTAAGGTAGGATTGATTATTTGATATTAGGACTTAGAATATTATTAGAAGTGAGATTAGGTGATTTAAGTATTGATATTGGTCCGAGTTACGCGATACGTATTAACTATTACTGTGTGTTTGTTCATAGTAGATTCTCGCATATATATAATATTTTCTAAATTGTTAAACACTTAAGTTTCATTCTTAATAAAGCCATATTAAGATTTTAAAAATGTCTATTCCTTTTGTAAACTCTACACCCCTAGCTCACGCGGACAATCAAAGAAACGGTCACTTAAGGGGGGTGGTTTCACAAGGTTTGCTCACAAAACATCTCTAGGGAAGCAGTTCCTCGTCAAAGAATTCGCGAACCAAATATCACTAATTATGTAAGACTTAATTTTGGTGAGATGACTTTGGACTCAAAATAAAACTATTTTTCTACAATATAAAAAAATTAAAACCGATGATTATTGATAAGTGAAACAGTATTTCGAATTTTTACCATAAGAAAAAAAAGTTTAAGAACTTAACTTTATTCCACGTGTGGTAGTAAACATAAAATTTTTTATTTATTATATTTTATTTATCCTTTCATCTATATACCAAAGGGCATCTTTTTCACTTAGTTAAGTTTTAAAAAACTGAAAATAATATTTTCGATCCATTCTAAGGTTTATTTTAAATATATGTATTCGTTTTATTTTATTGAAACATTAGTACTTGGACATAGAATCCAAAAATATATATCAAGTAAAAGCAGCAAGATAAAAATAAAGAAGCTAAGTTGTTTAAATTTCAATGAACTGAAATCTGTCTCGTTAATCAAACGAGAAGGATTCTGAGTAAGAGCGATGGATGGCTTATGTTGTAAGCAAACTCATTACACGAAATTTGCTTGAAAGGCAGATTACTTTCTAAAGGATAAAATAAATCAAGCAGAAATTGATAAGTTAATTAAGCAAATAAATGATAGTGGCTGGTCATGGATAAAATTGCGGTGTTTTCGAAAAGAAATTTACTCAGGAAATGGGTATTCTTCAAAAGTATTTGGTTGAACTTATCGCTGTGAGCATTAGGAAGAAAATTACTCTGAGTACTTTGTCTTTACTTTGAAGCCAGAAGGTACAGTAAAACCTTTAAATGAGAACATTTGTTGAAATAGTTCTCTCAAACATGTGGCGGTATTTCATACTGCATATTTGAAATTAAATCTTCAGTTTAAGAGAAAAATTCTGAGTATAATTCTGAGTTTGTACATCAATGTTTGGACTATTAAGGTTGAAATTTCATTAATTATTTCTCAAATGGATAAGCAGTCTTAAAAGGTAAGATGAAGAGTTCCTTATTTACTCATTTTCTTAAAATAAAGGAAGTTTTTACATGAACTTAATGCTAGATTATTAACCTAGTGTAAAGATTTGGCCTCAGGAATGTGACAAAAAAAATTTCTATTTATTTTATAAAAATTATAATTACAGATATAATGCATTTAACGCGAGGAAATATATAACTTATTTTATGAAATTCTTTAAAAATATATACATATACATAATTCATATTATACATATGCGGCTCATGTCCACAATTATCACAAAGCGAAGCAAATTTAAATACGTTTGCCTTAAAAAAAATTATTTTAGCATGTTTATTTCAATACTGAGTCAAGAAATAATCTAAATTCCTCTATATGTTATCATCCAGCCTTTTTTTCATTCCGTGTTACATATGTTGGAATGAAATACATCAGCTTGAACAAGCAAAAATAAGTCATTACTATTTTTTTCTTTAAATTGTAGCGTATCAAAAGATTTGATATTTTAATTATAAGAATTAAGCTTCCTAATTAATTACTTATTCGTGCATTTTATAGCAGTTTTCAAAAATTATCAATTCCGGGAATTCGCTATTTTTCTTTTATTTTGAAGAATTCTAAATTTTACAATAGTTACCCTTCAGTACCCATTTTTTATGGATTATAATGATTTGATTATTGTCATATTGATCAATTTTAAATCTGAATGCTTAGATTATTTCATGATTAAAACACATTGAATTGTTTTTTTTTTCTGTGTCTTATTTTAGATTCTCATGTCAGTCTTTGAGATCTGGAACCATTTCTGGAATGCCTATTTATCATTTATCTTTCTGAAGGACGTATGGAAACCATTAGATACAATTCCATTTTGTTATAAAATGTGACCATGGTTGTTATTTGTGTTATTGTGCTCCTAGAATTGTATCATGATATTTCCAATAGACTGTGTTAATGAAAACTTAGATAAAATTAACCATAATACCATAGATAAAAACATAGCCGTTCTTGAATAAATTTATTATCAATAAAATAAGATGAGATGGGAATGGGAAACTTGATTATCAAACCCAAGAAACTATACGAACAAATTTTAAAAACTACAATTTGCTTTCCTCTGCCTTCGAGCATATGCGAATTGCATTGGGGTTGCAGTTGTGAATAAAATTCACTTTTCGTCATCACTTCACTTTATGTGAGTCTCTTCTACTTACAGTCATGTTCAACCGAAAGTTATTAAAGTAATATGATTGCTCGTAAAAGCTTTTCTTACTACTCCAGATCCGCGGTTAATGCAAGATTTCATCATCCTGATTAAAAAACGCTGAACTTTTAGTTTTGGGGAGATAAGGTTATGATTATTTCCCGTTAATTGGGAGAACTAGAAATTAATTATCACTTGAAGTCTTGGAGGGCTGAAGACCATACCAATTAAAATCCCTTTACGAAAATTTTTATGTGAATTATTACGCATACACACATATATATATATATTGAAACCCAGTGGCTGAGTGGTAGTACAGCGGACACCCCTGACTAGACAAGGTCGACTCAGCCTTTCATCTCTTAAGTGGGTCGATAAATGAGTAGTTGACTTGCTTAGGAACTTAACATTGGTGGTTTGGCGTCAGACTAATCACCTGATCGGAACATCTGATCATGCGCCTCAGGGCCCGAAGTCACGTTTACTGATATGGGCACAGTAAGCCTTGGCTTTCATGGACTGTTGCGTCACTGAGTTATATATATAAATATATTTGTAATAGTCCTATTTGATTAAAATTTTATTAATACGCTTACAGAATTTTCCATTTTATTTCTTAAATTACATTTAAACTTTAACACTGGAAATTGCAAAGTGATGAACATTCAAACTTACAAAGGGAATCAATATAAAAATTTTTAATTACATTTAAATCTTTAAAATGAAGAGCAACACTAAACAATTTATTTTTGTATGGTGAATTATGTATGTTGAGTGCAAAAATGTTTCTGTGTTATATTATAAATGAATGCTGAATACATAGTCAGACTAAAGTAGTATTATTTGTTCATTCACTATTTCTTCTATGTATCTGTGCTTTTTTTCTCGCTTCAAATAAGTATCTTAGACATCATACGACTTAAAATTCTTCATTTTAAAAAAATTCGATGAAGCATTTAATTGTTATTCTAAAAAAATCATATATGAGACTTAAAACATTGCAGAAAAGAAAGACCACATAGTTACATACAAGTGTGCAGAATGAAAAATAATAAAAAGATAGTTAAGTTATTAAATCAAACTCTGTGTAACACTTCAAAACTATATTATCCCAGTAAATTTCTAAATTTAAGTAGGTATTTTTTAAAAAATATATTATTAATAAGACTTTTATATACAAAAAATTTCGTTAACTTTACACGCATTGTTTTCCCTTAAATAGCTCTTCAGCATGACATTCTACGTGACATTAAACATTTATTTAAGTTAAAAGCAAACTTTCAGACATGTCTAATTTCTTCTTTTTAGTTTACTTGAAATTTCGAATTTCGTGTTACAATGGAGAATATGTCAAGAAAAGCCTTCTTTAAAACTTTTCGTGTCATAAACATAATTTGTACTTCTTAACAACTTTTAGTTAAACGATTACTCAAAAATTTGTGAGGCTAAATATTTTTCATTGAACTCAAAATAAATTTATGAACCAAAAATGTTAATAAAATGAGTACTTGTAATTTTGACTTTGTGTTTGCTATAATGTGAGAAAAATTAAAGGAATTTTTGTTGTGTGTATTTTCAAAATTAATAATGATATTCAACATTGCATTGGCTGGAGAACTGAGAGATATTTTGATAATTTAACTGCATGTTTGAAAAAAATATAAATGTAGTCGGAAACTTATTTAACGAATTAATGAGGAATAAACATCTTGTGTATGTTAATTCGGAGTTATCCGTTATATCGGGTCCCAAACGAAATACAAATGCTTTGCTCTTACCCTTTGGAAATTCTATAAGTAACTATAAAAAAAATATTCACTGTTAAAAACTACACAATTTTTATTCAACAGCTAAAAATACTATTTGTGCATTATTACGCAATAGTTAATTGGAAACTTTAAAATACTTACTACTGGCTATTTGAAATTTTTTTTGATTCTTGGCTAGAAGGATTTATTCAATTCCTACTATTAGCTCACACTCTCTATTTATTTATTTATTTATCTTCGTGGAATTTTCAATCGTTAATAAAATACATTTTGAAGCGCTCAAGTGAGCTGCAATTTTATATACATGATTTTTTTCGATAATAATACAGTCATTTAATTATAATTAATAAAATTAATTGATTAAAATTAATTGTTTAAATAATTAAAAATACAGCCACGTTGGCATCATTTTTGGCGACTTAGCGACCATTTTGGTGACTTGTGTCAAAACTTGAACAGGATTTTTTTCACGTTTTAAAGCATTCAGTTGAACTGAAATTTTATACACACGATTGTTTTGGATGACAATACGATACTTTAATGATAATTAATAAAAATTAATTACCACTTAATGTTGTGATTCTCTATATATGTATATACATATTTATATTAATTGTAACTATTGAATAAAAAGTAACTAAAATAAAAAAATTTTCTTTGTTGATCTAAGTAGGAATTTTTTTTTTATATTTCTTGTTTTTCGGTTCTTTTTCTTCTATTTATGCAGAGAAGAAAATACTGCATCACTTACATCCTGCTGCATAAGAGAGAGCAGGGGCGTAGCTTCCACCATATCAGCAGTACTAATGATACGGGGCCCCTCATGTGTAACTACAGTCTTACTGACAGGGCTCTTATATCTTAAAAAGGACCCCGAAAGAATTTTAATACAGTGCCCACTCAGAACTAGCTATGCCAGTGAGACAAAGGTATGTGTTCAGAGTTTCTAAACAATGTAAAACATTAAATAATGTAATAGTTTTGATAAGAGTTTCATTATCAATTTCTGCATTAGAATCGCTATTCATGGGCTCTGACAAATCAACAATTTCTTCAACTTCAGTAGCACTGGGCCGCCTTTGTGGCTTAGGTGGTTTGTCGTTGGTCTCGTACGCCTAAGGCTGTGGGTTTGACCCCGCCATAAGTTTGTGGATTTTCAAGATGCAGAAAATCGGCAGCATCCATGTCGTGTGATTTTGCGGCATATGTGAAAGATCCCTTGAGTTCTTATTTGGCCTGGGTGCTCTAGGCAAAAATAAATTCCTGAATAAGTTCGCGTCGCCAGAGTTCAAGTGCCTCCCTCCGGAGAGGAAACGGGGTGGGGACTACTTCCGGCAATTGGTATCACCTATATGGCGCAGCTTTAAAAAGTGATACCAGCTCCTGGGGAATGTACTAGGTCTGCAATATTAAACATACCGATCCACAGCCGCATTGAAAAAAAAGTAGTTCAGATAGGCAGTCCGTCATCAAATGTATCATAATCATTAAAATATCCACTTTATTGTGTAGTGGGATGAGATAAGATAAGAATTCCCTGTCTTATTCAAAACTAACACGATAGGTTACACTCATGAGACTCATCTGCCCTCGTAAAGTCTTATAATAGTTTTCGCCTTTTCCCGTTGAAATTTACTGCTTACATATAAGGCTTATTATTTTCCGTACGATACAAACTTTTTTTTTCTTCTACAGACAGTTTGTATTAGAAAAATTCAAATATTTTCTAATACAGACTAATAAAAAAATTCCTGCTACTGAAGTAATTAGTTAATTCAGAGTTTATTCTTCGTTAAATAGGTGCTTTTTGACTTCATTTTAATAGGGGACAGAGAACAATTCGTTAAGAAAGAGGGTTTGTTAAATTGTAAATAATATACTTATATTTTGTGTAAAATAAAGGATGTGTGCTTAATCTTTGACATCGCAGAGTTATTTTTTAAAAGCCTTTAGCACTCATATGTTTTACGAAAAACACGTGTAAGTTGATTGTTTTTAGTTACCTATTATTTTTTTTCTTGTCTCTCTAACTTCGAATCATTAAAGTGCGACTGTGTAATTGGATAATGTTATAGCAAGCTTTAAAAGCAAAATTTTCTCTCTTTAAATTTAGGGATTACTTTAATGTTTTTACCGTTCGTACATTAGTAATGTGATGCATTAATATTATGCAAAGTGAAGTTTATATGATATGGGTCATGTAAAGTGAATTGAATTAAATTTGAAAAATGATGATAGTGACAGTGAGTTGGTGACAAAATCAGAAATCAACATGTGTGGAGTTTATTCCCACTTATTTAAGTTTTCCTCCAGTAAAATAAATTTAAAGGTTTATCAATCTGTTGAATACACTGTCTGCCTGTTAGGGCTGTAACGTATTCTAACTAGCTTGTGTCTATGCTAGTTTTATTCTTATATCTTGTAAGTGTCTTCTTGACATGAACTAAAGTTACTTGATCAATGTAACAAATTGAATTGAAACTATGTTTGTGATTTGCTATTGTTGAGGCTATGTCCTTTATACCATCTTCGTTCCAGGATTGAATTTTTTGGAGTTAGGAACACACACTGTTTCATACAGACTCATTTATTTCCTTGGGAAACGGGATATTAATGCGTTAGAATTCAAGTGAAGTAACATAATACAGTATACTGCCTAAGCAAATGAAATATTTTAAGAAAACTGATATTTTTCGGTTTTTTATGCACGTAACAATCCATCGATTCAAATATATGTATAGATTGGTTGAAATATATTTTTAAGTTAATTATTTAATCTAATAACTTTATATAATACACGCAGTGAAGCATGTTTCTTTAACATATGTGTTGCAAGTCAGACACACCTTTACATGTTTTCTTTTCTTTTTTTTTTTAAAATTTGCTGTCATATAATTTATAGGTGATGTAATGAATCGGAATTTCTTTTAACAAAACAAGTGTTTTACAATTAAGAAATTGATATAAGCTTTAGAGTTCATTCTGTATAAGCTTTATATTTTTCGGTAATATAACACTTTGTGCAATATTCAAAAACTTATATAAGAGACGTATAAAAAAACTTATATATGAGACGTTCGGTGATTATATCAATGTACTGTAAACTACTGTCTATATGCATTCTGTTTGCAAAAATATTTCATATTATTGAGATAAAAATGTATCTACAGATATTTCATAGCAAAAGAAGTATATCTATTATCTTTAACTATCTGTTAAGACTCTTAAGATGTTGAATGCATGAAAGTTTTTTTTTCTTTACAGTTATGATGACAAATTTCTGCTCATAAACTTCAAAAGGTTTTACTGCAGAACTACAATAGGTTTGAGTGATTTTATCAAATAGGGAGAAAATTTTGTTGTAACTATAACCACAACTGTGTTAGCGATTTGGATTTTTCTCGATATGTTGTATCAAAAATCTTGATCAATTGTCGTATATATTGAAAATAATATGTGCCAAGCTCAACTGCGGGCAAAAGCGAAACCTGACTAAAAGCGGCTTACGAATGTTGGAGTTGACTGAAACATAAAAAAAAACAAGATTGTCTTTAAGTACTTATTGAATGCAACTATCGTCTACAGATTTCCATAACAATAATTATTTCTGAAAGAAACTACACAAAAACAACCAAACTTTTCAAGAAACTTTTGACATATGTAAAGGCTAATTATTGTTTCAAATGATACAATAGCCTTAAAATTGGACCGGATGATGGATGGAAGAAAGTTATGTGATCCAATGAATCAACGTTCACATAATAGATTGTCTGCATAACTGCATAATACTTGCTTATCCATACATATTGGATTGCTTTCAGTGGAGAAGACAATTTGGATGTTAGATTTGTCATGATTCTTTTGTTCGCTGCCAATATTCTCATGTTTTTCAAGCCCTGTCTCAATTGCATAGGAAAACACCACTACAAGTTAATTGGACATTCTAGGTAGTCAAATATACTTCAGGAATTGGACAATATATCACTTTCTAAAAATCCTATTTTTCTCAACTAGCATTATAACATTGGAATTCATATGAATAGGCTGTTTAAGCCTGTTATAGCCATTTTAGTTCTAGAACTGGTCCATTCAATCTCTCGTGTCGAATTTGCAAAGGCAGATCAATCGCGGAACTCTCTTTGAAAACGTTCCGATACATTTCTTAAAAAGATTTAAACATCCATTAAAAACTATAGAAGAGTTTTACAAATTCATTAAGATGTTTTTATAGATGATAATCCTACATTTTATTAAAAATGTTGCGTTTTTATTTAGAATTTTCATAATTTTTGCAAGCAACGACACATTTCTTATTTTGAATGTATCAGTAATCCTATTACACGTAATCTTTTTCAAAAATTCTAGAGTTGAAACACCTTCTCATTTAGCGAGCAACTACAAAGTTTCAAATTTAAAGTTTAAGCATTACAATATAAAGCTGGGAGTTATTCAATCATTGCACTATTAATACATTTAAACTTTGTCAATTATTTTAATTAATTGATACTACAAATATATATATATATATATATATGTATATGTTCGCCGTAATTCGAATAGCTTATATTGTAAAACTATTTTTTCTTACCACTATGCTTTATTCTGTTATGTATGTTCTACGTTTCCTGAGAGTCTATTTTCCCCCCAATATTTATACAAATATGGAAGAACTGAAAATAGCTACATTTTAAATTTATTTTATTTTTCCCGCTCTACATTCCAACGGAAAAATATAATATGGCATAAAGAAGAAAGTAAATGAATTGAGAACTCATATAGAATCTATTGGAGTTCTGTAAAATATATTCAATGGCGTTGATAGAAGCCAACCGATATTTTGAATAAGGTTTATATTCATTAAAATAGTTGCATTTATTTTCCAAAGTTTTATTCATTTAAGATGTATTCGATTTGAATAAAGGATTGTGTGTGTTTTCGTTACACCTTTCAAACTGAGAGTTGTAAATAGGTTTCATAAATAAAAGAAAGTCTGAATTATTTGTCTGGTTTCTAATAGGCCATAGGTGAGCCTAGACAGCCCTGAACAACAATCTTGGGAAATCTGCAGGGACATCTAAACATGTCTTCGTTAAAGCAAACTATTTAACGAAATAGTATCTCTCCAAGAATGAGTTACTATGGTATACAAGAAAAGTTTAATTTAGTTGGCTAAAGCCCTACTTCACTTAATTAGTAATTACAATGTAAATGAGATTTCATATTTGGAGCGCTCAAACGACAATGTACTCGTATTATGTTTTTATTATTGTCTTAATCAAAACATACGTTGACATCTGAATATGTATAGACAAAGCTAAAAAGTTGGGGTACACCTACTAAATGTTTACATTTAAAATTTGTAATATTCCAGCATATAAATATTCAAACTGACAACTATGGGTGAGAAAAGTAATATTATACATTGCCGTTTGGTGTAATAAAGCACCTCTTGCGATATAAAATTCCCGTATTAAGAAGAGGACACGAGCGATTTTGAAGTGTTTCCAACAATGCCTCAGTTCAAACTTTGGACTTAAAGATAAAAAAGGTTAAAATATTAATACCATGTATTTGCTTAAATAAATGAAAATCTTTTATTTCAAAAATGTTTGTTTTTATTTTATTATTATCGCTTTTTAATCCAGGTACAACTAGCATCAAAATGCATATAATTATAAGTTTATCACCTTTAAAAAAGCAATGGACGCTATTGAAAGAAGTGTGAAATATAATGCCTTTTGATTTAGTTAAATATACTAGTTGCTAAATTAACGAAAAAATGTAATAGTATAAGAAAACTGTATGATAACAAAAATAACTATTCATCAAGTAAGAATGGGAGATGAGTTTTTGTATGTTGACTTAACTGATTTAGCTGTTATCTTTGTTGAAAATTATGTTAGACAACAAATGAGAAAATTAGGTATGTGTGTAAAATATCCGATGCATGATACTCGTAATACATATCATACATTTCTCAAGGTATGTTAGAGCATAAGAATATTTACATGAATATTAAAGAGGAGGATAAAAACGATATGGTGGAAAATAGCAAACTTTGTAAAAATACTTTGAGATAGTTAACTAAAGAAAAGAAGATAAATACTGTTAAAATGTAAAGCAGAATATCAACAGAATGCTGACGGAAAATTTACTTTTTGTGAAATATATTTTTCTGAAAAACTGCATCATAAAAAGTTAAGAAAATGTAAAAAATTCAGCAGTTTGGATTAAAAAATATTTTTCAATGCAAAAGAACATTAAAAAACGTTTGTTGCTGGATTTTTTCGTCAGCAAGTAAAAATATTTAATTTTTCATTGCATTTATCCTGATATATTTTTGAAGGATTTTAATTAGGATTGAAAATAATTTTTCTAGAAAGTATTATTGTCATTCGCATTCTTCATATCACAAATATATTTTGATAATATTATTAATTACATTAAGTGTTCCATTTTTATGCCCGCTTAAAAGTTCTGGAAAATAAAATGTAAAAATAATCGCTTTTTGCTTAAAAAAATGTATTACAAATAAACGAATGTCTTATATAATTTAACAATGCAAGTCTTAAGATAATGGTTTTATATAAAACTTTATCAATTGTTTTACTTTCAATTTAAATTTTACTTTTAAAAAATTAACCAATCATAGTAATAAAAAGGATCCTTATGTAATTTTAAAGGGCTCCATTTATCCTGTTAATATATTCAAACTTGATTATTTCTGTGCCTAACATGAAGTTTTATTTATTAAAAATTTGTGAATATTAATTATTTTTTACGAAATTAATAAGATTACTTGAATTAATTTATTGTACGAAATACAATACCGTCTGACAATCAACCAAAAATACAAACCAAAAGTACAGAAAAAATTAACTATTCAAAAAAACGAATTTATCAATTTTAATTAATTTATTTTTGTAGAACATTACATGGATATAACGAAACAGAGAGAGAGATAACTTTATATATTTAAGACATATAAAATGTACTATATCTTGAGAAAATTAAAATATCGACTTTGAGTGTCTTAGTTCATTTATTGCTCTCAGCTTAAATTTAATTATTTTTCAATTAAAATATTAAAAACATAAATAATTAAATAAAAATAAAAGCAATGCAGTTTCATGTAAATTATTACGGTTTAGCTTAGCTGAGTATAAAAAGGTAGCATTAATTAGTTTATGAGTATTGAACGTTAGAATAGTCATAACTGCATATTCTGTGTATTAATTAATGTTAATTCGAATACCGAAGCGATACTAATGACAGGATAAGGTAACGATACTAATGAAAAATGAAATATGTGCTTAATATTTAAATATTTTAAATAATATTTAAATATTTTAAATAATGTTTGAATTTCAAATATTTCATTAGTTTCATTCACCCAATAACTGAACATAGTCTCAATACTTTTAAGTAAAATGTGCCTTTAGATTTGTAAAGAAAAGTGTGTTAAAGTTACGTGTTAAAGAAACTGAAAAATATCACAGTAGAAAAAAAGGAAAGAAAATTATTTATTTAATGATTAGAATAGATTAATAAGGTAGCATTTTGCATAGAAATTACAGAATTGATAAGACATGGATTCCGTCATGGAAGTACTGTAGTATATATAAAATACATGCTACATAAAAGTAAATAAGTTTCTTATTTTTAAAGTCGCTTCAGAAATTTAAAGTTTATCATAAGCGAACAAATTATAAAATCAAAAGTGTGTGCATTTGAAAATATATATATATATATACCATATATTTCCAAGTACATGCCGAAAACTTTTGAACTTTTTATTTTTTATTTTTTGAATATTTTGAATTGAAATATTTCTATAATGGAAAGAAAAAGCTACATAAATTTTTGAAAGTTTGTGCTATAATTTGAGTTTTCGTATAGCTACTAAAATATTCATTCACTCATTATAATGTTTTAATGCATATGTTCAACATGCGGTTGATTTTTCTTTCAGGGTAAATGGGATGACGATCCCTTTTCGAATATTAATTTATTTTCTCGCTGATTTTCCAAACAGAAACCAAAAAGAAAAAAAATGGTTCAAAAATTAGCACTAGGATAAATAACGTGCAAGATAACAAATGAACGTAAAAAGTGTGCAAATTTCAGATTGGATTATGAGAATTAAATCTATCGTCCTTTCCATCTTAATTTAGAGCAATTTAATTAAAAAAAGATATCTCACACACACACACACACCCACTCCGCCACGGATGCTTGGCAACATATTTGAAAATTTCCGGAAAATAATATAATTTTTCCAATTCTCCTTATACACAAATGTAAAATTTTAGACAAAATTTTGTAAAAAACATGTGTTTTTGATTTACTTTCGAATTGGGGTAGATTCAGAAATTTACTACATTTATAAAATCTTCAAAATTGTGTATTAGGAGCGAAATTAACCTATAAAAAGAATGATAAATATATTATTTGAATTGAAATTGTGAGCTACGATATACAAGCTAAACATCAATTGAGAAATATTCACATGTGCTAACTTCAATTACTTTTACTTTTACAGGAGCTTCGTGTAAGTTTAATAGCTGTGGTAGGAATTATATTTCTTACACTTAGCACAAATATAGAACTGAATAAATATTATGTTTTCAATTTAGAGAAAAGTAAAAGTGAAACATAATTTAATTCATACCAATAATTATTTTGAGTGCTACGGCCCTTAAAGGGCTTTCTCTTTCAAATATTCCGAAGTCCAATACATTCTTACTCATGCTGTGTTATCCGTGTATATTTATTTATCTCTCTTCTTTACGTGAAAGTATATATACACTTATATATTTAATTAACTTCAAACTCTAATTTTTATTGCCGTAATTATAATATATATAAAGTTTATCGATAATAGTTCCATTGCCAAGTCATCATGGCAAGATCGTGCACTGACATACACAAAACTGACTCATTTTACCAATTTATCAGGAATCTAATTATCTTAAAGTAGGTCGATATTCAATTTCTCTGAAATTTTTCATGCACATCTCAATCTTATTTGAAATATTTTTTCTAAGCGTACATATTTGCACTAACATTATTCACAAATAAAATTATTATAATGCAGCGTATCGCACCGTCGTTTTTAATAAAAATGTTTAAATTCTCTGAGTCATTTAATTAGAATTAGAATTTTGTAATGTTTGATTTTCAAGTCTGAATATTAAAAGTAGTCTGACATAAAAACCATCCTTTGGTTTCCGTGCTGCACGTTAGACGTTTAATTATTTATATTTCTTATCATTAACTAAATATGTGTTACAATTCGTTAAATTCTTCGACTTTTCGATGCTATATTTATTGCATCAATGCTATACAGTATAAAAACGAACATGTTATTAATGCGATATATTTAATATTATACTAATAATAATAAGTGTTATTTAAAGAAACAGATACCAATTACGAAATATTTATCGTACGAAAAATGAAACATGCCCAGTACTTTTGCATAAAATTTTATAATATCGATTTGTTTGAAACTCTAAATTATATATATATATATAAACCCAATTTAAAATTAATATAGTTTACATAATTTTTTAAGACTGTACTTTAATGTGCTTTGTTACTTAGCCCGAGGTCACTCGCACCTGTTTTTCTACCGTCGTTACTCGCGGGGTGTAGAGAACACCCCAAACTCTTAACACGTGTATTTAAATAAGAAATTTTTTTTAAGTCAATTATGATATATATTTATGAAGTATAAGAGGTTTTTTGTATTATACAAACAAAATTGTTAAATTTATTCTATTCAAATGAGACTAGCATTAATTTAAACTAAACCTACAGAATTTTCATTTTAAAGTACACAATTTTATATTTTTTCATAAACCACAAGTAAAACGAATTACCAGTAATAAATATACTTTATAATTAACGATAAGGATAGTAAAAAGTAGAAAAATAATATTTAAATCATTTTTCAAACATTCAGAGCAGACTGTATTCATATGCTTTAAGCACATATTTTTCTTACATTGAAGACAAAAACAAATAATTTTTACATCTTTTACCCGTGGACAAGCAGTGCAACACCCCCTTTTTAGGGGGATTAATGCTCTTTTTAATATATTCTGAGTCAGTAAAGCTTCTTTTGAGTGTTTTGTTAAGGTTTGGGAAATCCGATCTCATATCCCACTGTGGCTGCACAAGATCCATTCTAATCTCCTCTAATAATATTGAATGTCTCATTTATTTTCAGGAAGAACCGAATGATAGACAAAGGAAGAATTAATTCCTGCGGTATTAAGTAGATGATAAAATATTTGCAATGGCCAAAGGTTACATATTCGCGATACATAATATATACTGCACATTTCATCAGTGGTATCAACACCACCTGTATTATAAAAATTTACGAGATTTCAAGTTTCATCTCTCCAACTTTGGTTACGAAATCACGCAGTCATCGAATTCACTTAGTTAATTTTTTCAATCTGTTGATACAGTATCTAATAGACGACAAAGTCGCTATTTCTCCCTTTCCCATGAAGTTTTTGTCATAAATTCTAGAAAATGTTTTGAAATTTTTTTAAAAAAAAATTGTATTTTACAATTATTTTATAGAATTATATTATTTTTATACCACATTTATTGAAATTTTAAATAAAATATTCATGCATATTAATATATTTGAAAAAAAAATGTAAGCCGAAAGAGTAAAACTTACTTTTCCGTAGATGCTTCGAGTACAAAAATATAACTCAATCACTCGCGAGGTGTTCTCAGCACCCCAAATAAACTTTTGAAGGTCGTTACATTCCAATCGTTCTAGCGAGATTGATTACATCAGGTCTGAAGGTTCAATGACCTAAAATGGGCAGCTACAGAAAAAATCGTTGCTGACGTCTCTGGGAAATGGAACGCGAAGCGTTCCTCCATCCCATATCGAAGGTGTAGATGTGGCCTGGCTGGGAGAGAGTTTCCTTATTGGTTGTGGGGTCGTGGCAAGGAGGCGTGGTTAGGGGAAACAGTGAGGGTTGTATCTTGGATTTCGGCGGGAAAGTCCTGGTGTTTGATGAGTGGAATGCCATTGATTGGTCCATGGCACTGGGAGAGTAGGCACCTTATTGGCTGCACTGATGTATTGGAACTGAACAAGTAGGAGGGGTATAGAATGTTAACCTGTGTGGGATCTTATGAGGGAATTTAAGTTAAGAGATAAAAAGAAATTAAATTAGAAATTTAGAAAAAGTAAACGGTCACTCACCACACGGAGAGTGACTAAATTAATTGTTAGGGGGGATAATAGGAGTCTAGGAGGATTCTCCTAGTGAAAAAATCGTGGCTCTGCGCATTATTTTTAGAATTGTAGGAGGCTTTTCTTGTTGCTGGGGTGTACAGAACACCCCCCGCGAGTGATCGCGGGTTAGCAAGAAAATACAATATATTTCTTTTTAAAAAACTCTACGTATATATTTCCAAACAAAAGATAGATTAAAAATTTTGGGCAGTATATCTTTTTACCACATGATTTATTGAAATAATTCAAATTAAAAAAATATTTTTCTCATTTTACCGCATGATATTTACAATTTTAAATTTATTTTAGAAGAAAAATAATAAAACTGAACAAACTTATATGTATTAGTCGTTTATTTTGAAAGTGGCCTAAGTCCATTTATCTTCAAATCGAGATATTTAAGGGTTTGCGTTTTAATGAACTTGAAAATATAGGTATAGGATACTAATGAGTCATATTGCTTAAGTGTATCTAAGGGTGTTAAATTTATAGTTCCTATTAAAACAGTTGCAATTATTAAGTGAATAATATGCGTTTTTTCTTATCAAGAATGGAGTTAGGCCACTTTCAAAATTAACAACCAGATTCCTTTTAACATTTGAAAGTGCCCCATTCAACATAATTTAAAATGCTTCAAATCGAAAAAAATAATACTGAATTTATTTTACATATCTTTAAAACACTTCGAAAACATAATTTATGGGATTCAAACCATTTTTAACTACATAACGTACAAAATTACAAACATCAAATTATTACAAAACAGTTTAAAACTACTCCTCTACATTTTGTGCTTGTGAAAGGGTTTTAAAGTAATCATGGTGTTTTGGTGGTATATACTGTAAGAGATCAATTATGTCCTTGAATTTTGCTGTTGTGATTTGCCTAATATTTTTATGTAGTGGTGTGAGTGCAATATTTTCCAACTTTTTTGGTCTACCCAGACGTGGTAATAAAGTCAGGACTTTAAAATGTTCATTTTCATTCATTGTTGTCTTATAGTACATTTTATACGGTTCATTTTTGACAAAACTAATCCAACATATTTTTAACCAGTTTATTGATTCTCCATCAGAATTCTTTACCTTTTTAAAAATTGTGTCTTCTAATAATTTTGTTGATACAAAATCTTCTTGTCTCATTTCATTTACAATAAAATATATAATTAATTTTCCAACACTTTTTAATTATCTTGTAATAATCCTGGGGAACAAATAGTAAATTATTTCCTTAATGACATTTCTACCACGCCAAAATCTCTATCATTTGGTAAAAATGAATGTCCTGATATTAAAAATTTGTGATCTATCATTTCCACATCCATTTCTTTTTCGATTTTTTCTTAAATCATTAGTTACTATTTCTTCGTCACTATCTGAACTAAATGGTGTTGTTCTGTTCTTTCGCATGGGTAAAATAATTTCTAAAATTTAGTATTAAATGTCAAGTTTTATATTAAAATTAAACTTACTGGTTATTCAACTAACGCAAATGTCCAAAAACTGAGGTTAACTTGTAAATACTTATTAATTAAAAATGCCTTCATCGCTGCTGTCCGACATTATCAATAGTAAATATCTTGTTTTAAGTACAAATGGAGTTAGGTCACTTTCAAACTACACGGTTCAAATATTAAAAAATCAAATATTATTCAAATCAACTCTGAAAACTTATGTGTCAGGAAATTATAGTACTTGCTCGAAATATAAGCAACCTGAAATGCTTTAATGATAAATAACATGAAGTTGTACCCGTAACCATGGTAACCAGAAAAAATTGAAAAATGGACCTAAGTCACTTTTAAAATAAACAGTTCATATATATATATATATATATATATATATATATATATATATATATAT
>BMAV01026962.1:171337-201931 GCA_019973955.1 Trichonephila inaurata madagascariensis
TTGATGACATATTTGACACTTTAAATTGAACTAAATGTTAGATTTTGGTAAAAGGACGTTGGCATTTGAAATGACAATTAAAATAATTAGTGGGACTTTCATCGTATTAGAGTTAAGTTATGTTATACTGACAACAGTTTGGATCAATACTTGGGAAAGATCCAAATACATCATCTGTTTTAGATAAGTATTACATTCACGAATTAATTTTGAAAAATCTCGACACGTTTTGTTTGTTACTCGTTCTAGTATTAAATCAACCGTCTCACTTTATTATGAATATACTTATATTCAAATAAAAAATTTTAGTTAATAATAATAATGCTTTTATAGTTTATAAAAGCCAAAGTTATGAAGATGTTTACATTCTAAGATTATAAGCAATTCCTAATAATTCGAGTAAACACTAAAATCAAATATAAAAGATTAAAATTTACTTCAAAGTTATATGGAATACTAGAAATAAATTAATTTAATGTGCTTGATATTATGGGATATAAGGTCATTATCATCTTTTTCATATCAATACCAAAAGTTCTAATGCTTTTTTTTAAAAAAAAATCTGGATCTTTAACGGAAGTTTTTGATTGTAAACTATGCTATGCATACGTGGATGAGCCAAAATGTAACGTCCCCCCTCCCCGATTTTTCAATGTACCCATGCTGAAAAGGAGAGGAAGTATTCCTGCTCTTAGTTTACAAGTGATGGGAATGGTTGCTGATCTAAGCGAGTTCTATCGAGAGCAGATTGTAATGATCAGAAAACTGAATGATCATATCTCCGAAACTGCGCAGTAGGTGATTTGTTTCCGATCTGTTATTACTAGTATTTATGCAAAAAAGTATTTGGCGATGCAAACAGCAGTAGACTTCAAACTGTTGGACGTCCACTCAGCATCAAAGAAAAGGACGTCGTATATAGAGCCACTTAGTGAAGAAAATGGGTGCCAGACATATAATGTAGATCTAAGTGAAAGTGTATCGGAATATAGCTGTCACTGTTAAACTGCACAGAGGAAACCTCACTCGTATTCCTCAGTTGACCAAACGCCATTGTCAATTACGCTTACAGTGAGTCCGAAAACATCGATACTGGACCACAGGAATGCAAAAAGTAATTGCATGGTCTCATTCATCACGTCAATAATCTTGTGAAGGTGCGCTGAATTCCAGACAAACAGTTGCCTCCAAATCATGTACAGCTGGTGGCACGCCGGCTGGTTGTGGATGTACTATTAGTTTGGAGACTATGATTAATTACTTGTAATAAAACAGACCATGGATCCTCCAGATAAGTTGCACCCTTTCATGGAGTCTGTATTCCAAACAGGAAATAAAATCTTCCAGCAGGACAATTTCCTGTGTCACAAGGCTAGAATTGTGTAGGAGTGGTTCGAGGAGTATGATGTTGAATTCCAATTAATTTCCTGGACACCTAACTCGCCGTATCTCAATCGGAAAAAGCACATTTGGGCTTTCGTAGAAAGGCAACTCAGAGATCAAACACCACCATTTTGGAAAATCTTGACTTTGTGTTACCATTACTTTTCAACGCTTGGTACAGCATTTCTTCAGTAGTTAACCATGAAATTCTGGCATCCATACAAGGTCAAGTTTTAGCTTTTTGGTAGGTCGCAACGCAACGCGTTAATTGAGAAGGTGGCAATAGTGGTTCGTCTCTTCAGTTTATTTAGTACAAATTCATATACATTCATATATATATAATTTACTTTGTATATAACTGCTTCTAGACGATTGCAAAGACGAAAACGGAGAGGAATTATTAAAATTTCAGCATTTAGTTGCAAATTTAAAAGTAAGCATTAGCACTAAAAAGATTTCCTTTAAACATTTCCTTAAAAGAAACAGCATTTATGTATGTAACTGTTTTCACTCATTCCATTTGAAGAGTAAATAGAAGATCTATTTTGATTTGCAAAGCTACGTGTTTAAGTAACATTGTTACACGGGAATGTTCTTACTGTAGATTTTGTCTTTTTTATATTTAATTTAGTTTTAATGCACATAATTTAGTTTCCAAGAATGTTTAACTTGAAATTTGGACTCAAGGATAATTCATTGCATATTTGCTAGTAATATCCTTTTGAAATAGAAGCCAATATTATACTTGTATTCGTAGTTTCTAAATATATTCAATATTCCTACATTTATCCTCCTCAAAAGGATAATAATTGGAATGAATAGGAATAAAAGAACACAGTTTAAAAATAAATTATTGACCTTGATCGCAGAACAGAAAATAAAAGTGTATTCCAATGGCTGTCTTTGATAAGTGTAATTCAAATTTTATCAAAGCAAGAGAAAGCTTTGCTTGAAATTCAGTACGCTAATTAATGAACCATGGTATACATATGGGTGTTTTCGTACTAGTACTTAAAATTTTGATAATTTCCATATTTAGTCACGTTTTTAACGAGTATTGAAAAGTAAAAAACAATTATACAAAACAAGATTTAATTTTTTAGGGCTCATTATGTAAGGAAAGATGGGCATGTGAACTGTGATATTAAAAGAAAATGCTTTGCTATCGCAAGTGTCCTTAACGCCAGATCTCCATATTTTAATTTTTTGAATGAATAACCAACAAAGGGTGGTGCGGATGTCCTAGGGAGTGCGCAGAGTGGTACTAAGAAGTACAAGAACGAAATAAGCTCATTATTTAATATCTATATCTATGTTTATACCTTTCTGTTTATCTCTATATCTATCTATCTATATCTTTCTATACATATCGTTCTGACTATCCGTATATCTATTTGTATATATCTATATTTCTCTGTCTATCTCTGTATCTATATATATATATATTTGCTATGTATGTCTATCTATTTACTTACAGTGAAATACTTTTAACGAGAAAATACTTATGACGAAATATTTGTTAACACGAAATCATACAACGGTCCCGATACACTACTATGTATTTTCATGCATTTTTTTTTCTCATAACACAATGATTCTCAAACTCTAGGGCGTTATAACACTACGGGATGGGCGGGAGTATATCAAAAAGTTGGAAATAAATGATTTTTAAAAAAATATATTATTTAAAAATAATTTATTTAAAATAACTATTACTTAAAAGTAACGTATACAACATTTAATAGTTAACTTGATAAGTTGTACAGTGTATAATGAAGGTATTATTGAAGCCTTGTGTCAAAGTATGTTATTATTACATCCAATACATTGTTATTGTATAGGGTAGAGGGACGCGATGAAAATCATGTTTGAAAATTGGGTCGCAAATATTAGAAGTTTGAGAAGCTCTGTCATGACACGAAATGAAAATCTCTTACCACGAAAAATTTCCATTTTGTCAATGAACAAAATAAAGAAAATAACCTGGCGCTTATGCGAGATTTAAGAAGGGTGTTTGAGAAAATTTTTTATTATTGAACTGTCCTACGGTATCATTGGAATAATTTGTTACATTACACGATGATAATGCGTGTACAGCTCCAATAATGGCAAACAAAGATATATTAGAGTTTGTTCAAATCTCAAAAGATATTGTTGACACAGATTCCGGTGACGAAAATAAAATGAATAATGCAACTCGTGTTTCCACGTAATACGAAATGAGGAACATCATGAAAGTTAGGCTCAGTTACATACATGCATAGTCTATTGGAGAAATGAATAATAAAATGAACGACATCAAACACTTTTTTTTTGACAATTAGATGCAAAAGAAGACTATGTAAAGAAAAAAAATCAAATTTTTTTCCAAAAACCCAAAAAATTGGAAAATACTTTTTAAAATTGTATCGATTTTAAAAAGTATTCTCCAAAAGTTTTCTCCACCCCCAAACACATCTAACTATATATATATATATATATATATCCCTGTATTTATATTAAGTATGGTAATTCTAATAAATATTTTTGTTTTAGGGTTACGCGATCAAAAATCTTGTATGTCTTTTCTGCTGAGTGCATCTGGAATGGTCTTGGGAGGCTATTTCACACACGCACACAAAAAATCATACATTATACAGCTAAAACCCTGTGAGACCTGAAAGCACTGTCTGTGGGTACTCAGTGTTCCTGGATAAGCAATACTGACTGTTTACAGAGCCCATTAACTGCCCTCATTTACGGCATTAACTCACATTGTAAGAGTTGTATTAATATAAGACCCAAACCCTTTTGGCCCCCCCCCCCCCATTTTGAAACCTGTTTTGGGACATTCTTGGGATGACGAGGCATTGACACATCAAATCATGTGCATGATAAATGGTATCTGGTATTTGTTTTGCCTATATAATTATCAAACACGATTTATAACTGTCTAGTACTATAATTAACATAAACATACATATTTTGTTGAATATTTTTCACTTATGAACTTTATTTGTTACATGCTCTGAGTATTATTGAACATTTTTGAATTTGCACAGAACAAACTTTCAAACCCTTGGGACCTATGGAACTAACATTCAAAAGGACCCACTCAGTAAATAAAATTGCACATGGGCAATATATGAATGTATTTTACTTAATAGATAACCCCATAATTCGAGGTCATACAAAATAAACACCCTAAACTAAGGAAGTGTGCATAAAATAAAATATGACATTGTAATTACGTTTTCATAATGTTTGTTATTAGTTCGGCAATTACAAAACAGGAAAGTCGCTGCCTACAAATAAGCTTATGTCATAAAATGTTGGATAAATAAATAATTATTGTTTCATTAAATTTAAAAATGTATTTTTAATTAGAGGCTCAGTGAGATTTAATTTACAAAAGGAATATGTAAATCATGATATATTTTGACAGTAATTGTTCGTAGGAACAACTCGGTAGCCTAATTATACAAATAAATGTCCAATAGAAATCTAACTGTAACTAATCAAGTCAGAAGGGCAGCTAAATTAAGTCAGAATTTAAAATAAATTGATCAAAAATCTTCACATTTCAATAATTTATTACGGAATGATTATGGCTCAGAATAAAATGATTTAGCATGAAAGGAATGATAATTTTTTCAAAATGCATAAAACTTATTTTTGAAAAATCTGAATCGGGAAAATTAAAATTGGTGAATATAGTTAAGTGGCTAATGCTCAACTTTTTCAAAAACTAATTGGTTTTGTTTTGCTTTTGAACCTTATAATCAAATACACAGATCTAATAAAACAATTCTCATGTCATTTTCTGTAACTTAAATACAAACAACTGAGAATTAAATTTAAAAATCCAAGAAAGAACAAATGATCATATAAAAGTGTATGGCCCTTAAAAGTAATGTTATAATGCGGGGAATTTCAGAATGAATGGTTTTAGAAGTTGAATTTTTTTCTTGGCATTTCCTACATAATTGTTTACACTGCAGTTCTTTAAACCTTGATGAAAAATCCGCACTCCATAAACTGTTTAGGTAAAACCCCATTTGCTTCCGAAATCTTTATTTATTTTTATATCTATGAATTTTTAAATTTAATAATTAAAGTACATTTTGACAACCTTTCATTTTCTGACAGTAAATAAAGGGAAATTGTTTGTTAACATATTGAGAAGCTAAGACGAACATATTTTATTTAATTTTCCATTACTATTTTTTTAAGATATTTTAGTAAACGTTAAATTATTCAACCTCTGTAGAAATTTTATGCGAAGCAAATTCTTTTGAATTTCATGAATTCTTTTTATATTTTTTTTTTTTAAATATGAAGAAAAAAAAATTCAAATTTGGTTATACTTAATGAAACTCAATTTAGTAAGTGTTTTCAAACATATATCTAATTACTCGTGAATAATTTTACTTGTAAAGAGCTACATATTACATTTCGATCTTTGGAATGCTTGTGAACAATTTGAAGATAGAAAATAAAATTCAGAAAAAATTGCATTGAATACTAAGCAAAATATTTTTAATCAAATTGAATATACTTTAACTAGTTGAAATAGTTCTTTCCGCAGAACATTCTTTTCTTTTTAGATTCAGTCGATGCATTTTTCATCGATATTCTCTTTGGTTACATTATTGAATATCGTGGAGAGCTTTCCCAATTTTTATACGAGTTTGGATTGGGTTCTGAATATGGCTTAGATATCATGGACAAATACTGATTTATTTCATAGCGAAGCTAAAATGCACGGAAGAGTAATAACTTTATTAAAACGTATTGTAAGAAGTATATTTATTATCTTTTATCTATTGAAATTTTAGAATTTAAAGGGTTGGGATTTGCATATTTCTTACTTCATTTTAAAGGTTAAATCTTTGAACTTGTTTATTTGATTAATATACTTTTAGAGGTATTTTAATTTTAAAAAAAAATATTTTTTTAAAGACTTTTCAGAATACGAACGTTATTAATAAGTCGTCGTGAAAAATTATAATAAAAAATTATTGATTATGAATATGTAGAAAAAATCGTTATTTTTTTATTTTATTTTTTAAAAAGCTATTAATTTATAACCACCCTTCACATGGAGCAAAAAATTCACCTGGAGTCGAAACCAAGGTACACGCGTGCTGGAGTACATGGACCTCCGTTGTAACACATGCAAAATGCTAAAATATATAGTAGGAAAAAACTCCAATTATTTATCAGTTCTCCATTAATATCAAATCGTTTTAACCCATTTATCTAGATAAATGTTAACTTTTGTATATAATTTTATATATGGCACAATCCCATGGGGTCACTGATAATTATTAAACTTGTTCTTAACTTAGTATTGTCAAATTGATTATAAAATACATTGCACAAACACTAATACATTTATAAGTGTAATATATCAGTGTAAATGTGCATTTTATTTTTTATTATGTCAGAATATGTTTTGTTTGTTTACTTTCAGTAAATTAATAATTTTTAAAAAATAATAATTTGCTTTTGAATTTTCAATGTGCTTGCACCCCATCGTAGAGTCGTCACGCCCCCTAAAGGGGGCGCCCCCCACGGTTTGAGAAACGCTGCTGTAACGCATTGCTTACCGTGATTAAAGAGATGCAGAAGTGATATCAGTAATAGCTAATAGTAACGATCCTGATTGTCGGTTTTAAACAACAATGCTGCGTACACGGTTACGTATGGAAATACCCCAGAATCGTGTTTCTGGGTTGATGGCACGTTATTGGCAACAGCGCCTACAGTGCACTAAGGGACATTTCCATTGAACCATAGATGCATGGAAGAATATTGGCTGGTTTGACAAATTACACCTGCCTGTGGGGGGAAGGTTGATCGGCTAAACGATGTTCGTATGGATATTAAAGTGTGGATAGTGCATTCGTGAGGAACATATATATATAAGAACCCATCACTCCCATGGTGTATCCTAAAGAGTCATGGTGTATATGTGCTATGTAAACATCGCTGCAGAACGGGTGTATCCTTAATAGAAACTGTGCTCTCATTGGGTGAAGATATTAATCATTAGGATAATGAATCTTATCATAAGAGCCGTTGTCAAAGATTAGTTTGTGAAATATCCTGAGAAATTTCAAGTTTGTATTGTTCTTTTTGTCATGACATCCTAATTCACATCATATGAATCCAATAGAACACTTATACTCCTATCCGGAAAACTAAATTTGTGATGTCATGCTCCCACCTCACTATGTTCTTGAATAGCAGTAAGAGTTGGTGAATGCTTAGTACCTAATACCTTAGAGTAGCTATCAGCAACTTGTCAAGTCAACGACTCAGCTGGTTCCAGGTGGCATTTTTTGAGAAATATAAATCCTATTTCATATAAAACAGATGGTCCTACCGTAATATTTCTTCAGCGTATATTTACTCATTAAATTGAAAAATTAAACCTAAAATACAAAAATGTTTTCCTTTCTTTTTTGTGTCTGTAGTCATATAAAGAAAGAAAAGCATAAAAAAGGTATTATCTAATTTACACACACGCGTGTGGAGATAGTTCCTGAGGATCTATGTGAAATAATTAAGCAACAAAAGTACTTTAAAGATAAATATATTGATTTTTTATGTTATTGTAATTGTGAAAGTTTTTCTAAATATGTTTGCAGAACTTCTTAGACCAAACTGCATTACTTAATGACTTTTTTAACTTTTTTTTTTAAAGTGCCCATGAAAAAACTAAAACTAGAAAGCATGACGTCTGTATCTTGTGTGTATCAACCGACCAGAAAAATCAACATTTTATGCGACCAGCTGGAAAACCTTGTACTTTTACCAGGCTACTTTAACACGTAATTTGAGGTTAGTCACCAGTAGTACTCGTGTTGTGTAACAGTACTTTGTGAAAAATACAAAAAACAAATTAAATCTTAGCTCGAGGTGACAGGCTGGCTTCACCATAAAGTATCGGCAGGTACCTTTGAAAGAGATAATTTAGTTAAAAAAACAGGATCACACAAATAATAGATCCTTAAACATAAGATATGGGGTAAAAAAGCACAATTCACTGTTTTATTTGGAGCAAATAAGAAAGACGTACTCACAACATCGAAAACCTTCTGAAGGTTAGGAAAAAATTCAATTTTCAAACAGTAAAGTAATCAGGAAATTTGCAAATAGAAGATGGTTTTCTTTATAATAAAGAAAAAAAACTGCCTGCTATTTCTTTGGATTGCCTTAGAGTTTATCGCATGAAAAGTAAAAGTCTGACAATTTATGCAATTGCTCGGGAGAAAATTTCATCAGAGAAAGGATGATGAATTGCTTTTCTAAATAAACAAAAAATAAAAACGTATTTCAAAAAATATTTTAATAAAATTTTTAAATAAAATTCAAAAGAATGATGTAATACAAATTTAAAATATTTAAACATATTACGAATTCCCATTAAAGTGCATTTTACCTTTTTAACTTTCTAATTTATAATGTTCTAAGTAGGATTTTAATTTAAAGTACTTAAATTGTTCTGAATTAAAATATAATATAATATATATATATATATATATATATATATATATATATATTATAATTCAAGTTATGTTAAGTGAAACACAGACATATATACAGTCTAATTCTCTGAAAACAAGACATAAACATCCATCAATCACATGATGAAGGACACATGAGCAACCAAGATTAAAAATTATAAATTATAAAATGGATGTTGCAGTTTAATAAACATTGCTGACTTAGGACAGCTAATATATGAAATAATTTATATAAAAGTGGGGTTGAACATGTTTTTTGGCCAGCCAACCTTCCTCCTTTATGTAAATAATACTGAGCAAAAACCTTTTGAAAGTTATAGATAGGAATGTCTAAATTCATTACAAGATAGTGGTAACTTACCTAAAGATTACACTTAAAAATGCAGAGCCCGCGCTAAATCTGAGTGCACTAAATAAGTTATTGCCTGATTCTGTACCCTAATGCAGATTCAAGACTTTTGAATGGACTGACTGAATGACAAGACTGAAATGTAGCACTTAACAAAAGTATAAAAAGAATAGAAATAAAAATTAAAAAGAGAGTTACAAATTACACCATAACTTTCATGACACTAGAGTATATACGAATTAAATAATAATATGTAATGTTATCTAATATTAGAATATGGAGGTAACTATAACTGGGAAATATGTAAATTTATAGTAATTAACTATTATTCATCTATGAAGTTTTAATCCTTACTATTTGAAATAGCTTTATTATATAACTATTAATAAAATTAATTGGGTATTTCCGATTTAAGCAATATTTAGTAAAATGTTTATAGTTATTTATTTCTGATTTTTTTGGCACTATAAATTTATTGCGTTGTATATAATTAATAATATATGTATACAACCTCTGACAATAAATTTTGGTGAATGAAGTCAGAACGGATGATCTGGCAACACTGACGAAACAAAACTCTGTACATGACAGGTGTTGACCATCTGCCTGCACCTTTGTTCACCTGAGACACATTTGTGTTCCGTGTAAGATTTTTTTTACAAAGTGCTTGTTTAGTACATTGGTTTTTAACTTAGAACAGGAAAATGAACGAGCAAAAGATAAATTTAAAGTTTTTATTTAAGCTTGACAAGACACCTAAAGAAACTTATGCGATATTGGTACGTATTTATGAAGATCAAGTACTGTCAATGAAGTGTGCGTACGAGTGGTTCGTCCGTTTTCGAAAAGCAGTGAACGTTTTTCTTACGATCCGTGTAGTGGAACACTGTCGACCTCTGTCAGTGACGAAAACATTGAGAAAGTGAGGAAATTAATCACTACAAATCGTCAGTTAACTTTGCTCATGATAGCTGATGAACTGCAGACTAACCGGGAATCCGTGAGACAAATCGTTACCCAGAATTTAAGGATAAGAAAAACGTGTTCTCGATATTGACGATATTCTTAACATCCAACAAAACATGATGAAGCTCATGAACTTCATCACAAAAGACTTCTTTTGAAGTTCCTAGGACGTGTATAGGAGACAGCAGCGGTGCATATTTATGTGAAGTGTCTGTTCTGAATTACAGTAAGGCAGCTTTCATTAATATTTCATCTACGTTAATGTTAATGTTACAGGACTGCTTACCGAACTTTATTGTCAGAGGTTTTATATTCCACAGGTGAATATGTACATTTTTTTAAACCACAGAAACAGTTCACAGAATTAGAAAGACGTAATTGTTTTTTCTACTGTTTTTCATAGTTTCTAAGAGATAAAAAGTTTTTCAAAGTATAAATATTATCGGTACTATTAAATCCATGTCATGAAGTGTAACATAGATTTCTTGTTGTTTAAAAATATTAAAGATTTGTTAAAAAACATTAAAAGTTATAGAAGTAATAAGAATTTTAAAATATTGAAATGCATCGAAAAAAATTGAAAATTTTAAATATTTATTTAAAAATATTTTTAAATGTATAATTTGTATACTTTTTATTATAAATATTCAAAAAAGGCTTATAAGGAACAATGTTTATTCAAAAAGTAATGGCGGTTTATCCATAGCATATTTGCATTTAAAATATGAAAATACCAGACGTTTTTATCGGTTAGTCGATATTAGTCACGAGAACAGCCAATTATATCGATGTCAATATTCAAAATATAGTACATAAGAAGACAGAATCAATAGGTTGTCAATAGTCTTTTATAGTTTATACTGTAATCAGGTGTTTTACATTCCTATATTTGACTTACAAGGAGAATCAACTAAGTTTCTATTAAATCAACTTAGAGATATATTTTTTACCTGATACAATGCTTTCTTACAATCGTAGCAGTGAACATGATGCTTGCAATTTTCAACCACAAATGATCCCTGATATTTTGGATGTAAATTCAAAGCAATTCAGAATTCTGTTTTTATGGCCGCGAGTTTACCAATTCTGTTCATTTGGTATAATTCTCTAGTCTGTATATGTTCTTGAGTTTTTACTGATTCAATAGCAACTTCATTTTCAACGGATCCAGATGCCGAATTTTTCAAAAAATGAGATTTTTCAGCTTCTGGGCTAGCTTTCCATTCTTGTTGTTACTGTAATGGCATTCCATTTGATATAGTTATTTCTGATATGTTTTGTCTCTCTTCATATGACCCTTCTTTGCTTCAAAATGTGGAAGAGAATTTCCACTAAATGCTTATTCGCACACAGTTCACCAACTTCTTGGCTCGCTAATTGTGCAGGCAGTCAGACATTATTTAATTTTATCCAAATGTTTTTATTATTTTTTTCGCTCAATCAGCAATGTACAGATATAGAAAAAAATTAACTTTGCATGCATAACCAAGATGGGTTTTCTTGGTTATGTCATCAATTGAGGATTTTTTAAATTATTTCCCCGTGATTAAATGAAAGAGAATTCCTTTAGCTTGCTTAAAGTTTTCAATACCCAGTACAAATTTGAATTCCCTCTAATAAACGGGTGCGTGAGGTTTTATTAACTTTGTACTATAAAGAAGCACGAGAGATATTGGTGATGGATCTCGTAATGTTGGGCCTCAGTCAAGTTATGAGGAAAACACATGATATGGCACTCCTCTTTTAGAAATACTGTACCATGCCGACGGGGGGATTTTAAGCTTTAATAGAATTAACGGGCATGGTAACACTAGGTCGCAAACTCATGATGTCCATGACCATAACCATTAGGCCACAATGGCTACCCTTCATTGTAGAAGAGAGATATGTTTGTCAAAGACTGTTTAATAGTCTGAATAGCCACACGCATCCGTATACTGGATATACGCTGGGACACTACTGTGAATTGTAGAGATGAAATCTTAAGAAATTTCGCTGCTTATTTTGGGAAAAGCCTTTCCGAATCTTAATTTAAGAAACACCGAAATGTATCCTCATTTATAATAATTACATGTTAAAACATTTTAAATTTGTTTTTCGCAATATCTGATGCTTTAATACTTTTATTTCTTACTCGGGTATATAAAATTTTGTGTGAGCATATTGACGAATCAAATTCAGAATGCTTTGTGATTTCGATCAATGTAGATAAACCAATTACGACGAACTTCAATTTGGAAATAGCCTAAGAATTTGATTCTAATTACCAAAATTCCTCTTCGAAACTTAAGCTATTAAGGTGGAAGTGCAATCTTGATATTATGAATGATTATTTAATGATCTCTATTGTGATGAATCTCAGATGAGTTCTCTTCTAGTCCGTTGGTTTCCTCAATCTATTCTTTGTTTCAAAATTATATCAATTGGAGGTATTATTTTCAAGTTTCTCAGATTTAAACTATTGTTCTCTCCATTTTTAAAACTGAAAGAATGAATGTCTTGTGATTCAATTAAATCCAGTGGATTTTTTGAATGAAACTCAATTTTTAGTTTTTCATTCAACTTAAAGGTAAGTTCATCTGTAATTTGTATCAGGATAAATTAATCTCTTGAATATGAGGGAATTCTTTGTTAAATTTCATGATAAACTTTTAAATATGATATTTACTTACATGTTTCTACTTACATGACGGGCTCTTGTTCTGTACTATAATTTTTAATTCGTTATGCAAAATTACTCTTAAGTATATTCCAGTTTTGTCTGCTGTTTTGGTTGTCTAATTGTTTGAATCCTTTCAAACCAGTTTAGGTTTGAAAAAGGTTATGTCTTGATCAGAGAATCGTCTTTAACTTTTTTTATCTTGTCTAGTTACAAAGATTTGGCAGGACGCCAATTGCAATTAGAAATCTAACACTTTTTGCGTTTACTACTCTTTGAATGTGACATTTTAACAAGGTAAAATAAAAAAATAATAATATGAACATGTGTAGCATAAGAGTTAAATTTTGAATATACGATCTAAATTTCACAGTTGTCATTTCTTCCAATTTTACATTGTGATAACTCCTAATTCGTTTATTTTCTCTAGTTTAAATTTCTCTAATTCAAACTCTATTTCCACTTTCAGTATCTAATTCTATAGCTCATTATTTTTGTACTTTATTTCTTCCAATTTCTACTTTCATCTATACTACCATATAACTATTTATTTACATAGCCTTCTTAATTGCAATTTTCAGTTTCATATTTTTAGTTATCTTGCTTTAAAGCTTTTCCAAAATATAGGATTTTTTTAATAAATACTTTATTAATAATATTTTAAATTAAAATTTTTTTTAAACATTTATTTGTAATCGTAACTACTAACACTATATAAACGCACTGAAACTGCAAGCTGATATATAATTCAAAATAATACTTAAAATATGTTAAATCTAATTTAATACTGTTAATTTTCCTTAGTTGTATTATTTTGTGGTATACACGGTAATCATGCTAATAGAGTATCGCTAATAAGAATCAAATTATTAATTTGGCGATAAAAATCAAATTTCCTTGTACTAAGTTTAACTTTGTTAAAAAAAGCCAGCAATTATTCATCGAATGATTCGTTAATAATAAATTCGTTAATATATTGAATAATTCAGCTCTTCCACAGAATAAATTGTTTTTTAATATTATTAAACTTTACTCATTTTAGATAAATAAACATTTATGAAACTAAACACATTAATTTTTTAACCAAAATATAAATAAGGAGATTTAAATGAAACACTCAAATATTCAATGCTAAAGAAAATAAAAAGAAACATTTTAAAAAACATATTTATATATAAGAATTTACCTTTGTGAAGAAATAAGCACGATGTGTTCATCATATTATAAAATTATTGACATGATTTCCTCTTTAAATAATTTTTAAAATTTCAGGTTGAAAACAAAATGATACGCATTTACATAGAAGCAATAAAAAAACCCATAAAATGACGATTGATAAAGAGTTTTGTATTTTTGTGTTAACCGCCTTTCAAAGATTGATAGCTAATTTATACAGAAGAAAGGATAAATTACAGATTGAAAAAAAAAATGTTTATTTTCATCCTATACATAGATGGTTTGGTTCCCATTGTAGTGCATAATTTTATCTATCGCCAACTTGGCGCAACATTGTCTTTGTTTTATAATATTAATGCAGAAAAACGAGGCCATGGCAATATTCAATACCGTTTTTTTTTTCTCGATCGCTAAATTCTGAACTAAACCATAATTTTAATGGATAAATGCTAAACATTTTCTGCTATAAACAAAAATATAGAGAAATTGTCTAAAAGTCGCCACTAGTAATAAACATTTTCTTCGTGAAAGTCTAATCAGTTTTTTGTGTGCTTCGTGTTCTTCTTTTCTTGTTCATTTTTAGTTCTTATCGAGTCTGACAAACGGATTTTTATTCCCATATTTAGCAGAATCAAACAAATTAGTTACAAAGGAAGCCAAGTTCAACTTTGCATTATATTTCTTATGGTTACTTGTTAGCATAATATATTTCAATTTATTATGCTGCAATCAATAATGGTTTAAATTCCATTTGAGGATTAGTTTTTGATGATTGATTTCAAAATATAATTCTAAGTTAATGGCAATTTATTAATACATCTATTATTTAAATACAACACGTTCTTATCAGCAAATCGACAATAATCCCAAAATCAGCTAGCAATGCATTAGTTGTTAGTATTCAATGTATAATATAAAATTACTTCTACTGCAAATATATAAAGTATCGTACTTACAGGATCAATCAATCTTCAATAAAGAAAAAACCCTTTTTTATACAATTCATTAATTAATAGAAATCAACAGACTAAAATTTAAAAGTCAAGCTGGCTGGGGGGGGGGGGGGGAGCGCAGTTGGTTAAGCGCTGGCCTTGTACTCCCAAGTTTGAGGTTTCGACCCCGCACCTTGATGCAAAAAATCGACAGCGTCTATACCGTATAATTCTGCGCCTTTTTGAAGATCCTTAGAGTACCTGTTTGGCTTGTGTGTTCTTGGCAAGATTAAATCCTGTCACAATTTCGCACTATCACAGCTGAGGTGTCTTCCTCTCGGAAGAAAACTTTTGGCTTCAAAATTTACACTTTAGCAATTGGTACCCAACTACACGGGGCCACACTAAAAACTGATACCAGCACCCCGAGAATGTTCGGTCAATGGTAAAAACCAATTCCCAATACAATTAAAAAAAAAGAATTAAAAAGCAAGAAGCAATTTTTATAATTGAATTATTATTGTTAAAGTGTGCAGCTCTCAACAATGGAATTGCTTGTACAGTATACGAGTATAATATTCTAGCCAATTCTATTTCACATATTTTCTCTAAGTTTTATCGTCTAAATCATGCAATTTAAACTGTTAGTCACCTAACATCCTTTCAGTTTCTAAATCTCATAATTAATTAAGATTGAAAGCGTACAGTTCATTATGTTCATTATGACTAGTATCAATCATAAAAGGATTTGGGATTGGTGACATGACTGTGAAATCTATGATAAATTATAGCTATGACCTTGCCTTGTTTGTTTCTAATCCGTCAGCTGTCAGTTGTAGAGTCTTAGAAATAAAATGTTATGTACACCTTATTCTTATTCATTATCGCAAAGATGTTCTTGGCAGAAATTTTACCTTTTATCATTGTCTTGAATGGTATTAGAATATTTTGAATATGATATTTTTAGTTTTTAAAAGATATTTTAAGAAGAGATCAGAATTACTCTTGCAAATTTTACGTTACATATAAATGTATTTTAAATTTAAAATTTTGCTGATGGTGTTATATCGGCAAGTGAAACAATTTATTCCTAAAATTCGAAATAATAATACAGCTTTACTTTTTAGGGTGACTTTAAATTAATTGGTATAGTTATAAAACATCTAAGTGTTGAACATGTATTGACGCTTGATTGTTCATTTTGTAGAAACAAATATAAATCTGTGATGAAAAATTATATAAAAATGTTTAATTTTCTTCTCATAGTTTCATTTACACTGTATTAGTGACAGAAAAAAAGGCGTATAGTTTAATAAGAAAAAAAATTAATGAGATTATTTGCTAATGCTAGAAAAACGGAGTACAAAGAAAATCCTTAGAAAAATTTTTAAGCGGGTTTGAATTTGGCAAAATAAATAAACAGATAAAATATTTCAAAGGCATATAAAAATGTAGCAATGAAAGGTTTTGAAACATGACTATGCCATTTGTAATAGAACACAGTTTTTGCCGAGGTTTAAAATAAAAATAATTAATTACAAAATATCCATTATATAGTGCACAGTTCTATGACTTAAACTTAAGAGTTACGTTTAAATTAAAAAAAAAATTTAACTCTTATTTATATCACAAACAGTTTTCATAATTTATAATTAACTAATTAAATATTTAATGAATAAAAAGTTGTGTCTATTTTATACATTATATAAAAACACAAACAAACTATTGCTTGATGTGTCTTTCTGTCAGCAGAAAAAAGTTCTATGTGTTTGATTCACGTGATAACAGATTGCATGACAATATGTATGAAACCAAAGAAAACATAAAGAATATTGACCTATGATACTTGCTCTCAATTCATCACAAAAAACATTATTTCTTAAATGTTTAAAAGAACTAGTATATATATATATATATATAAACAACGAATTACTAACAAATTTTACCACAATGAAAAAGAATCATACTACGAAATATTTTAAAGAAAAATAGAATTTTCATGCGCAGCCTGCTTCTATTTTAATTTTAAATGCATATATTATTCAGGTATAACAACATGAAAATTACGTGACAACTCCCTCTGAACGTAAATAAAATATAACAGAAGAAGTAGAATTGTACATTAACAAGTATTGCATTAATGAAAAATGTTTATCATGGAAATTACTGCTCTGTTATGCGTATGAAATGTATTACTGTAAAATAATATGATTAAAAAATACGGGAGATTGCTACTTTAATATACTGTAGTAAATTATATCAAAATTACATTTGCATTGTCATCACTTAATGCTAAACATAAATACCTTATAAATATCTCGCTATTATCATTGATTTTATATATATAGTTCTACACTTAATTCACAAATAATTATTGAACGATTACGGAATTTTATATGAAGCTCGTGGTAATAGTTAGCCCCAAAGTTGATGTATAAACCCATTTTAGTTATATTTACTTAATTCGAAGGCTTATTGTAAGAAAACTATAAAAACACAGATTGATTAATCACTCATTATTTTTTTTTTCTTTTTTAATTTTTCTTCTTTTCCCATAATTGATTAATTATTTTGATTTTTTTCAACCAAAATTCCAATTATTAATTCTTTTATTTTCTCCAATAACAAACAATAACCAAATTATTTCCCTCAAACAATAACTCGTTATAGTTTCATTGAATTTCTGATAATTTATAAGTTAAAGTTACATATTTTACATTCATAAATTTCAGCAAGAAGTTATGTTCATTTTTCAATTTATACTTACACACACACAATTTAAAAGAAACGTTCAATGGAAATGAAAATGCAAAGATGAATCAAAAGAAATGTTTATAATATTTTCCTGACCCAATTATTTCTGTTTTTATGCTGAATTTAAATAAAATAATATTACAACGATAAGCTATATGTAATTATTTTTCAAAAAATTGTTTAAAAAATTGTCTCTAAAAATAAAATAAATTTGATAATGTACGCAAAATAACTGATCGATACATAATTATAAAATCTAAAAAGTGAGTTAAAAGTCTACTGTTAAATATCTAAGGCCTATTTACTATAAACCCGGGAATGGTCGCACGGGGTATAGAGTCACCCCAGGCTCACAAAGTCTTTAATTCTTGAAAAAACTCTTTATTTGTTACCACTGACCTTGTTAGTATCCTCCTACATGGAGGATACTAACAAGAGTACATACTACTTAATGAGAACTAAAATGTATTTGTCGCATATCCCTCTCTTTTTTGGAAATGGTAAACTTTTTTTGCAATCTTGAGGTACTTGACGTGACTGAGTTCCTCCACACGACCACTTTTGTTCCAAAATATTTTCCATGAACAGGCTACATTTATCCCTTGTGAACGACTTGGTGGTTTTCCACAGCAGTGTTGTATGACTCATTATGGTTTGTAAAGGTAAATGAGCAGTGTATTAAAAAAGAAATGGGCTCTACAATCTCTGTACGTGAAGTTTAAACTGATCAATCAAGAGCAGAACTTGGTAAAATAATGGATATTAATCATGATAGCGAAAATAAATTTGAGAAAAGTGATGTAAATGAAACGTTTAAATTGAAAGAACATTTTCCAATTGCTACCTAAAAAATTCCATCAAAAAGTATGTGAATCCAAAAGTGTGCCACAAGACACACTACGCCCTGTCAAAAAGTCATAAGCGAGAAAAAGTTCACGACATGCTACTTATCAATCATTAAAGGACAATAAAACTACAAGAATTGAACAAAATATGTGAGTTTTGCCTGCAGATATCATTCCTGTAATGTTAGCGAAAATTGTCTGCGATATGTGTCCTTTTTTACAGTAAAGCAAATTTTAAACATTTTAATTCAGTTTTCTTCGAGTTTTTCTCAAGTTATCAAAAAAAAAAAAAAAATTGAAAAGTCCTTAAAACAAGTAAATGTATTTTTCCTTAAATAAGTTACTTATTGGAATTACGATTTTAACAATGGGCAATAAAAATAATTATAAAAAAGGATTGGGGTGACTCTGTCACCCAGCACTACAACTAACGTTAGTATCGAGTACATACCTTCTCTCGGGTTGGTAAAAATAATATGCACTTCTGAAGAGAATGAACAAAAATGAAGTCTTCACATTCATGATACCATTATACGTTTTCAGCCATTTCTTTCCCCTTATTTTATGTTATCAGAGTAAAAATGTTGCAATTGTGTGTTTTATTTTACGACAGTCGTTTTTTGTCAGACATCGCACACAACAGCTTTGTTATAAATACTTAAAGTAATATTTAGATAACGTTGGTTACGATATGTTGTGTACTTTCTTGATTCCTACCACAAAGCTAACATAAATTTTATGATTTTGTGAGATATACTTAGAAAAACAATTTCAAGCTTGCAGACAATTACTCTCAGGTTCTTTCACTTTATTATATTTTAAAATAATATAAGTTCTTTTTGCTTTATTTAAACTAATTGCATTCCTCTATAAATTTTAAAAATTATTTTCTACCTTTTATTTACACTAAAGTTGCTACGATTTAGTTTTAAATGTATATCTAAATATCAGTGCTATAAGGTTGTTATCTAAATAAAAATTTCCTAGAAAACAATTTAAATATTTTGTGTTTTGCGGTACTCTCTAGGCATTTTTACAACCGTTTAAGCGTGCATAATTCTTTCAAATTTGGACTGTAGTTTATATCACATATAGAGAAAAAAAGCAAATATATATATATATATATATATTACCTTGGAACAAGAGTGTGTTTTAAATATTCTCAATCTTATGTATTCTTTAAATAGATTAATAGATAATGTGTCTTATTCGTCAATATTTTTCAACTTCTTCAGGCTTATGTTTCTTGACTTTAAGTTCATTCCATATTAAACTATTTATATTTAATTTACGTGTTACACATTGTGAAAAAGGTATGTCTTGGTCTCACTTGAGAAAAAATTAACACTTAAAAAGAATAATGTAATAAATCTTTTATCAGATTTTCTTTCTACTTAGTAAGAATGTGATATTTATAAATATGAAATATATTATACATTCAAGAAATTAAATAGCCATTATAATTCTGGTTAAGTAATAAAATGCATAGAAACAATATGTTATTGAATTCCCTCGTGCATACTTTAACAGTCGCTCTTTAGAAACAAAAATAATATATTTATGTTATATATGTTTTAATTAGTTATACTATGGAACAGAAATCAAACATTATTAGTCTGGAAGCAGTATTTCTAAATTGTTTATATTTTAGACCACATATTTTTCTTTCGATTATTAAATGACCATTTAAATATGCCTATGTCTCGACACAGTAAAAATTTATCCACAAAAGTATTTTGAACCAATCTGAGTTATAAAATATAATATTCGAAAAATGATATGACACTATTAACTAAATTCAAATTCCATATTTGTTTTATTTATTTTTTATTACTTACAATATAATAAAATTAATTTCTTTTTTATTGAGATTAGTAATTTTACAATGAAAAGTTATAATTTGAATAAAAGTATGGTAATTCAAGAATTATAAAACCTTTAAATTCGTAAAAATTAATCAAAATATTTACAAAGGAGTTAGATCATATGAAAAAAAGCTGATTTTATAAACAATTGAAAAATATTCAAAAACGTGTTTAATAGCTGACTAATTCATAACATAACTGAAATAATTTTTCTTCATTAACCCAATAATTTTTATTTACACGACCAACTATTTATAAATATTGATATCAAATTCTTGAAATAAAACTCCTATCATTTTTTTTCTTTTATTTGTAAATAATTTACAAAAATATCAGTGAACAAATATCGCTCTAAGTAAAGCATTCATATTTTTAAAATATGTATCAGGTTTCCAAAGTATAAAATTTATATATATATATATATATTGTTATTTCCTACATCAGTTGTACATATAACAAAAAGTAAGACTATTACTACTCGTTGAATTAAAATTACAAAAATTGCTAAGTTAAAAAAGAAGTTAGATAAACTGTGAAAATCTCTGAAACTTTTTGAGGATAATCGATAAAGCTTTCTCTTAAGGCATTGTATACTTAAAAAATACGTTTAAAAATGTGTTTCATTTTCAAACCTTTGTGAAACCAAATGTACAGCATATAAAATCAAATTTATTTGCATTTACAAAAAAAAAAATAGATTAAAAGTTTTGTTAAATAAAGTTGAGCATTTTGCAAAAATTTAATTAAAAAGTACTTCATATGAAAAAAAAATATTACATTAATTAGGTAATTAAATGATTAATTCATACCTTTTACAAAAAATTGAATTTTATATTTCAATAAAATTTCTTATAAATATGTAGAAAACATTTGTAAAGGAAAACAAAGCTCACACTTTTGACTGTATAAATATTTAAAAGGATAAATAATTTCTATTAATGCTTACTTTGTTTCATTTTTTTAAATAATCAAGGGGAAAAAATTACAGCATTTTTTTATGTATAATTTTTGTTTTTAAGCAAATCATATAATTATTTTTTATGAAAAAAATTAATAAACACAAGCAAAAACTAAATATTTAATTTTGACGAATGGAAAAAAAATATGTGTAACAAGCTTGTTTTCTTTTAAATAATTACTGTCATCTGTTTTTGTTTTTCTATATATCTGACCAAAAACACATTATATATATATATATAATATATAATCAATATACTATATATCTTATATAATATTACATCTTTCATTAGAAAAAAATAAATATTTTAGATAATATGAAAGTAAGAAATTTTTTTTTTCGTTTTAAATTAAATACCCATTAATCGACAAGAAAGTGTTTCCATTAATAATCAAATATATGTATGCATTTATTTTATATGTTCAAATAAAAAAAATTTAAGACACTTATGGTTTTAAGACCAGTATATAGCAAATCATAAAAATTTTAAGGCAAAAGTGAATTATAAAATTTTAAATGCAATAAAAAGCGTAAGCGTTTTTAAGCCATCTTAAAGATTCAAAAATTTCGTATTAAAATGTTTCAAAACTTTATTTTTCGTTTTATTTCAATTCACAATATTACTGTAAAATCATTTTAGATTATTACATACATATACGTATACAAACATTTATAAAAAAAAATAAAAATAAAAATAATACTAATCAACATTCATTACTTAAAAAGTTGGAAAAAAATATATTACTTACCGATTCAAACTTAATTCAAAGTTTCAAAACTTTTATCTTTTAAACATAAGAGAACACGCGTTAAAACATTTTATCGCTTGCGATTATAGAGAAAAAAAAAAAGAACGATTTAAGAGTTCGGTATTTATTTGTTCTTTTTTTCCCTTCCTTCCGCTGTAATCGTTTGGTTCTCAACTACTTCCAGGAAGAGTTCTTATAGTTCGAGAGAAAGCGACCAACAAGCGTCTCGCAGATCGTGCGTAGGGAGAATGAATGAACGTTCGAAAACGGAGAATCTTTTGGGGATGAACATCAACTCACATCCGAACCCTCCTCCTCCCTTATCCGAGGAAAAGGCGCTGCTGCTCAACAAGACACTTGCGCGTGGCACGCTATCTCCTTTTTAAAGGACTCGTAACTTCACCATCTACAGGAAAAGCAGTTCTGTTCATTAAAATAAACAGGAAATTGCTTCCAGGGTTTTTTGATGGATATATTTTAACAGGCGATTATGAAAGTTGTACGAAATTCTATGTCGATTTATTCCTTTTTCTTTGAATATTTATTATTTCCACAGGTTTATAGAAACTGTGATTTTTTTTGCTTCAAATCGATTATTTTATCCAATTCATACGTATATATATATTTTTTTTATTTGTTTTCGTAAAGTATATTGTTATCTACAATTAAGAAAATTGAAGTACTTTCTTTATGAATCAAGAGAAAAAAAAATAAAATGGAAAAATAAACAAATAGCAAACAATATTATCACGTAAAAATAAAATTTAACTTCGTATCTTGACACAAATTACTGTTAAAAGTTTAACAAAAGAGCAACTTTAAATGTTTCAAAGTAAAATAATAATATGAAGTAAATAGTAATTTTATTACCAAGTAAATACTTTATGTTAATCCACAAAAACTTTTTAATACATAATATTTTAAAAATGAAAGAAAAAGATGTTTTTATTGTATAACAATTACGAAAAAATCATACTGTTGAACCATTCCCTATAATTTAAATTCACATAAAATATTTAAAACTTTAATAAGACATTTTTATCATAGAGTATGAACATTGCGTGATATCATGAAAAACAAACTTGTTTATTATTTTATGTTTAATTTGATTTTTTTGTATAGTATTATATATATAATTGTTCCATTCAATCAGACCAAGTTCATTCCCTAAATTATCTTTTTCTTATTGCTGTAAATAAAATAAATTCTTTAATAAAAAGTTCTAGCCTTTTTATAATAAAAACTTATATTATATAAACATGTGACCAAATTTTGAACTAATTTTTCTGTCGGAATCCTTACGATTAATTACGTGAATTAAAAATTTAAAATTTAAATTCTTCCTTATAAACTCTTCCTATTGTCTTGCAACTGATACTTTTAAAATATAATGGATTTTTTGATGCAAAAATAATATCGTTTGAAAAAAAAATATATGTATTTTTTTATATATATATATAAATTAGCTGTCAATATTTAGCAGAATTACATTTCTATAAAAATTTCCTTTCTCTCTTTATACACACACATGTATACGCACCACACACACATATAGAGATAGATGCACGATTATTTGCTCAAATCCAGATATTTTAAACTTCTTTGTTTTCATAAATATTTACCCCCATTTTGAAGTGATTTTCGCATTTTATAAAAAATAAATCTAAGCCATATTTCAAGAATTAAATTGTCTTTTGTTACATATTGATTAAAATAATTTATTTCAGAAGTTTAATATATGATTAATTTTCTTTTTTAAACATTCTATGAAATAAACTGGGGAAATTTTACTTCCAAAAGATAAATCAGATGCTCTAGTATTGCAAGAAATAAAGAAGGGTATAAGAAAAATTTTAATAAGCATAACCATTAAAATTATGTTAAGAATAAATATTTTTCCAATAATTTACTTTTGTAAATATTTAATTTGGTTTTTAATCTATATTTTATATTTAATAAATATTTACAAAAGCAGTTACAAAAAATTCACTTTTACGACATAGTTGCTGTAGTTTTCATTTTTCTAATGAACTTCTTTCAATAAAGTATACAAAAGGGTCTTCTTGCTTGTATTGCACGTAGTAAAAACTTCATAAAACATGAAATGAAACTCAATTTTCTATTTGACTGTTTTCTACCATATATTACAAACGTTTTCAAACGCAATGGAACGGTGTTTGAGAAATATAGTGTTTATTGAACTTATATTTTAAGATTCAAAAATTTTATTCTGTGAATGATGCAATTTTTTCAACAATAGCTTAAATATTTTTAGAAAATTATAAACGTTCTTAAAATTATATATTTTAATTTATTAAGTCAAATGGTTACTAGTTATTTATAGCACATTTCTCCCAAAATATTAAGCGTCTTTCTTCTCTTAAGATTTCTTAAAGTGAATATCTGAAAATGTTTAAACGTTGTTAAAGTAGTTTTTAAAACTTCCACATCATCTTTTTATTTATTATCTTCTTAAACCAGGGACACTTGTGTTTTATAAAGTACACTTGATTAAAAAAATTTAAAAAAATAAGGAAATTATTTATATGAACCTATTATAGGATGAGATTTTTGGTTTTCCCAGTATTGAATATATATTTAGTTATAAATTCATATTGAATAAACATAAATTTTTTCGCATTTTATGAGAACGATTTTGTAATTTGTTTTCTTGTTTATATTTTGAGATAAGACTTTGGGAAATACAGAATAATCACTGCTTATGTTTTTTCTTTATTGTAATATAAAATAAAATATATATTTTGAAAAGGGTTCTTAAAATTAACAGATGAGTCAAAGGTTATTTAATTTAATTTTACTCGGAGAAATATTCGTATCAACAAATTACAAAGTGGTGCAAGAAATTTGGATATTGTTTTTCAAGAAATGGTATTTATAATATATTAATTTTGAAAGGAAAAAAGAGAGAGAGAGAGAAATCTAGCTAAAAGTAAAAATGAGAATTGCTCCTCAAAAAAGCAATCTGAAGATCTCGAATTAAAAATTCATATAACCGTACAGTTTAAAATTTCTAATTAATAAAATCTGATATATTTCCAATAGGCATAATCTGACTTGATTTTTAAGAGTGTAGATTGATTATAATGATCATGATTTGGGGAAAAAAGGCTAATTTTACCATTGCACTTTTTGGGGGACTACGGTTAAATATATTAGTTGTACTGAAAAAAAATATTTAGTTACAGTTACATTAGTTATTTTCAGATAAAAACTGAAAACACACATACACACACACACATATATATACATATGTGTGTGTATTTAATCTTTGAATGAAGTGGAAGCAGTCTGATCCAGAATAATAAATATATTTACTTTATTTACCAAACAATTTTCAGGAAAAATATTGGTGGAAAGTTTTAAATATCCGTATAAATCAGAAGCCAAGGATTAAATATTGCAAATTAATTGGAACTAAAAAAGTAGTAAAAAGTAAACGCACAGAAAAAGAAATATAAACAATTTTCCTTAGGCCATATAAGAAATTTGACGACTTGCTGTTATATTATTTTCTCCTTTTGATGTAGAAAATTCTGCAAAAGAAGAATAAAACTTTTGCACTTAAGCAAGACTTTGGACAAATTTAGTAAAATCTGACTTTTTAATGTAGAGAGAAAAAAGTACAAAAGTCATCGAAAATCACTTTCGAACCAGTGAACACGATCTTGAAAATATGTAAGGCGAACGTTTCTTTCCAGAATTGAGTTAAATGCCCTTCAGGGATTTTCTACTTTCATTTCCTGAAAGCAAAGAAATATATAGGAAATATGCGAGAGTCCCATATACAGTTTTGAATATTTAAATGTGAATATGAGAATGGTTATGCATCCAGTATGAACGAAATTATTACGTGATTATTTTAAATACTTTTGTGTCCTGTATTCTGCTTTTGTTTTCTGCTTGTCTAAGATAACATGAATAAATATTTTCCATTAAAATTCATTTCAAGTTAAAAACAAATATAACTAAAATTCTGATAACTATGGCATATTATTCATTCATCTGGGTGAATTTTTTTTTATAGAATAAATACTTTTTTTATTTATTTTATATATTATTAAATTTATTTAATTTTTTTAATTTTATATATTATGCTGTACAATTATTATTTTTTCCAGCCTTATATACTTTATTCCCATTGTCTACAACCTGTGTGTATTATTCTTTCCTTTTGTATCTTTCAATAAAAAACCATTCTTTTAATCATTTTTCATCAAAGAATAAAGAGTGTTGCATATATTTTGATGTTTTATTTATCTATCTATTAATCTATAGTCATATACTAAATAGTCATAAATCTCGATGCATATATATATATATATATAATCCATAAATATATATACACAGATAGCTATTGAACCTAAGTGTAACTATTCAAGATAGGAAATGTTAGGAACAGTAATACAATAACAAACTCCTGGCCTTAGGAACCAAGATTGCAGGTTTAAACAAGTTTTAGGACTAGCCAACCTTCACTTGTAATTTGTCTATACAAACTTCCAAGGGGAAAGGAAAGAATAACATTAGGAGAATTTTAAATATTACAAATAAAATCACTATACTAATAAAATATAACGATAAAATTATAGCCTACTAGTGTTCACAGTATAGATTTAAAGTCGATGCAAAAGGTAAATAGTAAGACTTACTTCGTGAGTGTATCAACTGGATATTTTTCCCGCCAAATATATATATATATATATGAGTGATGCACCAGGAAAAGGTTATCCGAATTAGATAAAGTAACATATGCACAGAAGTTATTATATAATTCAAAATGATTTATTTAAGATGGGGTTCCAACGTGTATTGCAACGCATCTCACCCGGATGAAATGGATTAAATTCCAGTATGAAACAGAAGGTATTCCAAAGTGAAGGTACAGCTTCAATGCGAATGTCGTTCCGTGAACTCACGTGAACAGTACCAATGCCTTGCAATCTGATTCGCTAATAGTAAGAACGTATTATCACATCTTTGATAGGGCATATAACTATATGAAGAAAGCAGTTATGTTGAATTAAAGAGTTTCCACGACATTTTGATCAAAGAAATACTTTTTTCGATGATGTTATAAGGAATGGTGGAATCATTGCCTTTCTGCGCGTTCTAAAGGTAGCAGTTGTACAAGAGCACCGATAGAAAACAAATAATCGTCTTCACAAGCTCTGCTGTGTCTTTAACAACAACCTGACGTACAACCAGTGCATCAGTGAATGCAATGACCATCGGTAAGCAAGTCAGTTTACAACATGTGAGGTGACCCTCTGTTTTGCTTCATCGTCGTTCATCGCCAAGCCTCATTTAGTGTGTGATCGTATGGTTTTCGTCCTTAAATATCACCGACCGGAGTATATTCGCTATCAGTGGTGAGTCCCGCTTTGAATTGAGCCTCAATAACCAATGTTGTGTGTGACGCGTTCGGGGACCTCTAGAACAGTGGTGTGATGCTCAACATACAATGGTGATCATACACCTATTGTTGTCATTGTGACATTTACTGGTATATCAATGATATTCTAAGACATTCAGATTTGTCTTTAGTATTACAGACTCCTGGGCTTAAATTTCACTATGGCAATGTCCTACCTTACATAACATGGCCAGTCTACTGCTTCTATTCGTCCAAACTTTCTTCAAACGACACAATCGTCAGATTTCTCCCGAATAGAAAACGTTCGATGACCAGGTGACTTCGACCGTTCCTCGATCATACTGATATAACTTGCCGGTTGAAATCTATATGACAATTAACCCGCGGTCACTCGCGCCTGTTTTTCTACCGTCGTTACTCGCGGGGTGTAGAGAACACCCAAAACTTTAAACACGTGTATTTAATTATGAAAATAAAATTAAGTCATTATGATACATATTTATAAAAGTACAAGATGTTTTTTGTATTATACAAATAAAATTTTAAATTTATTGCATACAAATGTGACTAACATTAATTTAAACTAAACATACAAAATTTTTATTTTAAAACACATAATTATACATTTTTTCATAAACCAGTATATATATATAAAATGTCTATACCAGTAATAAATATACTTTATAATTAATGAGATAATGATAGTAGAAAGTAGAAAAATAATATTTTAATCATTTTCCAGTCATTCAGAGGTGACGGTATACATATGCTCAACTTCTCGCGGGAAATCTCAGCCCCCAGATAAACTTTTGAAGGTCATTACATTCCAATCGTTCGAGAAAAAGGGATTACATCAGGTCTGAAGGTTCAATGACCTAAAATGGGCAGCTACAGAAAACATCGTGGTTCTGCATATTCTTTTTAAAATCCTGGGAGGATTTTCTTTTTGCTGGGGTGTACAGAACACCCCGCGCGAGTGATCGCGGGTTAATGACGCATTAGGATGTATATCACATGTACGCGTCAATGCTCTGCCGGATAAAAGCTTGCATTGTGATAAAAAGTGAAACAAAACTTTTTTTACCCTTGGTAGCTGTCTTTTCTGAATACTGTTTTACAGTTTCATTTTAAATATATACACAGTTCATCTAATACACAATTTTCGTCGCATTTAGATAGATCTTAATAAATGCGTCACATTATATTTTAAATAGTGCATATTACTGTAGCCATTATCTTACTATGCCTTATTACTATTCCATTTCTTGCTTGACGTAGTTGATTACAAGTTATATAATTATGTTGATAAAGTTTAATACCGTTCTTATATATATATATATAAATTTTATATATTATATATTTAAACCAAGAGTAAATGCGGAAGATGTCATATTCTCTGTATTTCAACCTACAGTTGCCTTAATGACTATAAAACTACCATATTATTTCAGTTCTTGTAATTTAAATTTTATGCATTATTTACAATTTTATTTATTCCATTATACATTATTTAGAATTTTATAAGTTTTTTTTGTCATAACAAAAGAAAAATGTACCACAATAAAAGTCTTCCAGTTTCTTTTCTTCTTTAAGCCGAATTACATAAAAGTTAATAAAAGTTAGATGATAAAAGTTAAATGCTATTTTTAGTAATTAGAGTTTAAGAAAGTTATCCTTCTTTTTAGAAATAAAAAATGCATTTGTATTGAGATAATCAGCAGTTTATGTATTAATCTTATTCATCTGACTACAACTAAAATATTCTTTATCTTCTTAGCTTGTTTTATTACTAATTGATATATGTACATGATGCTAATACGTTAAATAAATAAACTGATTATTTTAACTCTCAAAACAAATTGTATAAAAACTTTAAAATGAAAGTGAGTTTTAATTTAAATAAACCTTTTAATTTAAGTGTTTTTTAAAGAATTCAAAATTGTCTACGGGCCAAAGGATGATGGGACATTACACAAAATTTTACAGTGCTTACTGAAAAAATATAATAGTATAGAACAAGAATTTATCGGGATTAGTTGATTACAGAAAATAACAGACAAAGGAAAATTTTTATTGGGCTCAAAGAGTTAAAATTAAATTCCAGACTGAAAAATTCTAATTTAAGAAGAAATAATTTGAGAGCTAATGCGTTTTTCAATCAAATTGAACAGTAATTTGTATTAATGTAAAACAGATAAATTTAACTTTCCAAGAAGTACTGAGAAAAATTGCCGCTTTCAAATAATTTAAAAGAAAAATTATTCCCTACAGTTAAAAGGGTGAATAATTTTAACTGTATTTATGCAAAAAAAAAAAAAATTATTTCATTCTTTTGAATATTTATTTTTCATAGATTTTACACTCGATAATTTAAGGATAACTTAGTTATTTTTTTATGAATTTTCAAGCTGATGAGATATGTACCTCCACACCATTTTAGATTGTTTTCTTAAAAAGCAGAACTCAAGATATAAACGTAAAATATTTTATCACAATTTATATCAAGTAATAAACAGTATCACCATTAATCTTAGTTTTGTGCAGTCGCTCTTAAAATGATTTTAATAGATTAAATAGCCTCGCTAAATTTCCTTTTTATTTTAATATTTACTATTATAAGTAAATTTTTAATGCATGCCAAAAAATATTTATTGGTGTACTACTTTAGAGGTGTATGACCTGATTTAAAATTAATGGTCCTGCATTTTCTTAAATATTGCAATTACTAGTTGTAAAGTTATACGTATTTTTAAAAATATTTATGTATACGCAAATTTAATGCTTTTCAAAATTTGGTATTAAAAACATAAACAAGCTGAAGGAATTCTCTGAGAAAAAAAAATATATTTACTGCTATAAAAAAATGTCTTTAAAACACAAATGCTTTCAAGATGCATTTATTGCGTAAAAATGTATGTTTTTTTTTTTTTATTTAAATTACCGCAAAAGCTCTTTTTTTATCTATAATCTCATAACTTCACCCCGTTAAAAAAATAAATTTTAATTTATTTCTTAGGTACATTTTTTAATGTTGCTGTGCGAAGAAACG